>OX438768.1:15088924-15113933 GCA_949316455.1 Acleris holmiana
GACTGGTTTGATACTTTAGTGACGTCTATATCTATTATCGGTGATTGAACGTATGTGGTTGGATAATCTACAGAATGTGTAAATTCTGCAAGGGGGACACTCTGTTCGATGTTTACATTGCTTTCATACTGTTTATTATTTTGATTATTTCCTGGGCCATGGTTTAAAGCAAAGTTTAGCGCATGTAGTGGTCTAAAAGGTCGTGCATTAAATATTGGTGGAAGTGGTGATACACTTAAATTGGGCAGAGCTACAGGTTGTAGTGTATGTATATTACGCCCTCTGTTTAAAGTAAACGGGGCTGGTTTAGCTAAAGCTAACGAACCATTAGCCTGTAAGGCATTTGTGCCATCAAGAGGTAAAATTTCAGTTCTGATTTTAGTCGATTCTGCTGCGGTAGCTGATACTGGATAAGGAACGTTTCCGGTATATGTGTTAGATATAGGCTCTCCATAAGAATTTCTAAATCCTAATGGAGCTGATACTTTCGGCAACTGTAATTCATCTGCAGGCTGTTGATTATTTATATTATCTACTTGATTATCTTGGGGCAAATCATTATTTAGAATTCCTGGCGTATAACTTGGCGTAGCTGGTAAATAAGTTGACGTCAAAGGGCGAGGTGTTTCGTACAACGATGCAGGTGTTGTATACGTAGATGTAGGTGTACTATACGTTGAACTAGGCACTCCGTATGATGAGCTTGGCAATCCATAAGACAAACTTGGCTCACCATACTTAGAACTCGGGACGCCATAGGGTGAACTTGGTTCACTGAATGTTGAGCTTGGTTCACCATATGAAGAACTTGGTGAGTTGTAGGTTGAGCTAATATGCTCTAATGATGAGCTAGAAGATCCGTAAGACGAACTTTGCGCAGGAAAAGATGAACTGGGCACAAACGTAGAGCTAGACGGGGACACTGCGGTGTGCGTCGGGCTTGGTGGGCCATATGTTGAACTTGCAAATCCACCGTTCGGCGACGGCGGTGGTCCGTAGCTCGCATGCGGCATACCACCTGACACTTGTGGCACCTCTTGATTTTGGAAATAAAATGGCCTTGGTCTAAATTGTACCACATTCTGTGCTGTAGGACTCGGCGGCCCATACGTAGGAATCAAATTATGTTGTACATTTTTAGCTCCTATATTGTACCTTATCACTGGTATCCATGGCACTTGATTGCAAGGATTGCAATCTTTTTTCACAGGCGCTAAGTTATTGTTATTAAATGCTGCCCCCGCATCGTATCCAGAATTTGCAGTTTCTTGGGAAGGAAATAACCAACTTGAGACTTTTTGAAACAGTGACGATGATGGTGTGGTGAAAGGTTGAGGATGCGGTACGAAATTAAAATTATACTGTTTGTAGAATGGCGTCGGGAATTTGAATTCAGATGAGGGAATCACGGGGGGTGGTGGCGGTGGAGGGGGTGGCTGGTAGTTATACCCAGTGTCTGCATTGTACCGCTGCGATCTGCTTGCTCCTCCGTGAAATGGCACCGGTTGTATCTGAGACAGTGGAAGCGGCGGCGGTTTCAATAACTCTCCAAATGACCCCGCTCCGTTTCCACTCTTATAATTATATCCATTTGGCAAGTCGCCTTTACTTCTAACGATCACAGCTAGCAGCAAAACAGATAACACCTGAAAAGAAAGAAAACCAATTTTATATAAAATGACTCTTAGATATAGAGTAATATAATAAGAAATATTACCAGAGACGGTTCGGAAAGTTATTAACCTCTTTATCAGCGATTGAAAGAACGGCTTTTAGAAAATACAGTGAAACACTAGGCGTGACATATCAGAGGTATTGTGGAGCGCGCTCCCACGAGCTGCCATTCATTACACTTTTCTCTTTTCTCATAATATGCCGGCGATGGACGCAATCGGAAGGTGCCACGTTTTTGAATCCAATTATGAACTAGATTTTGTTTTCACAATGACTAACATCGTAGCAAACTAGCAATAATTTACAGGGGTAATTTTAAAATCGCACTGTCATCAATGTTATCATGCATATCAATCGTAATCATACTCGTGCGACGTGACATATCTATGTGCTATTTATTACCAAACGAAGCAAATGTAGTTAAAAGTAACTAATTACTAAACATAGCAGCGTTAAAAAAATAGAATTCATAAAAGTGACCAAATCAATTACAGCATTAGAAGCAATATACATTTACGGTTTAAGTCAGTGAATAGGTTAGTCAGTGTGTTACATGACCGAGGAGATCGATATTACGAAATTTTGTGATTTGCCAGAAGAAATCGCAATACACGTATTAAGAACTGAAACACGAACATGCGCATGATTTGGCAGTGGCTCCGGCGCAGCAAGAGTAGCAATGATCCATGCAAGCCTCGTCCGCGGCCGAGTTTCGAAACCTCCGTCTGTCCGCGCACTTACATTTGGGTGCATCATTTAAATAAATACGTGCAAGAAAGTGAAATTGCCTTATTCGTTCACTAATTTTATTTGTCATTCCTAATCGTTAAAAATCTCTCCTCATAATTATTGCGTAAACTGAAACCTGTTCCGTTACTGACATACGGACAGTCTTAAACTAGGTTCTTCTAAACAGAGAAACGAATATAGCTACAGGTTAATGGGTTTTTAATATGTTTTATTTTATATTAACATTTGATCTAAAATAACGTTTTTAGTAAAAAAAAATGGTAGGCGTTGTTTGAAAATATTTTACGACTTCAACGCAAACGGAGTCACGGGAAACAGCTAGTTATGGGACTTATGGGTTATAGTTATTATTATGGGAATCAAGTTAGGTAGGTACTTAGTGAAAGCAAAGTTTTAAGAGGATTGTGAAACTGAAATTTTGGCACACAACTTAAAGTGACCTCACCTTTTAATACTGTTCCAACTTTTAAGATTTTTGATTGTGTTGTAGATATTATGTAACACTTGGTCTGTAAGTTTTTCTTTCCAAGAAAACGACATAATCAAACTGTAGAAATGCAGTAGAAATGCGCTCTTTGCGTAGTATGTGCGGTGTGAAACTGTGTGATAGAGTAAGGAATGAAAACATCAGAGAGAAGTGTGGTCTGAAAGAAGATGTAGTGACTAAAATTGAAAAGGGCATGCTTCGATGGTTCGGTCATTTGGAAAGGATGGATGAAAAAAGATTGACGAAAGAAATTTACAGTGCTAAAGTTAGTGGAAGGGTCGGAAGACGGCGCCCTAGGCGAACTTTTTTGAGTCAAATCGGGGAAATACTGGAAAAGGGCCCAATCTTAAGTACCCGAAACCGACGTGCATGCATGACTCGATGTATGAATGTGGAAGAAGCGAAAGAGCTTTGTCAGGATCGTAGCAGGTGGAAAGAAGTGGTCTCTGCCTACCCCTCTGGGAAACAGGCGTGATTTATGTATGTATGTATAATCAAACTACATATATAATATTCAAAAAAATACTTGATTTAGGGCCTTTAGGCTTCGCGATTTAAGCGTCCCTTCACAATCCTCAAATATTACCTATCTGAGAAACTACTGATTTTGAGAGAGGTCTTGAGAATATGACTTATATGACCTTCAAGTAATCTTTTTTTCGTCGATTTATACCAATGACCCAGTGTAGTCCAGTAAATGATATGGAGATGATGTGTGTTGTGTTGTTACTAAGAAAGGGTTTTATGAAAATTGACCCCTAACTGAAAGAAATGGAGGAAGCTGCGGTAATCAAACCCTTAGCGTAGTAAGTCACGGTAACCTTGTCTTGTTACCCGTTGCAGACTGTTCATGGAAGTAAAAAGCAGTACCGGCTATCGCTGTCACGCTTGCACTCGCCTAGTATGTCTGTCACTCGTGTTTCATAGAAAATCTGGGCAAAACATGCCGAACCATGCTCAGTGTACGGTTCCGAAGCCGAAGTTATTTAATGCTCCCTTAAATGACTTTTAGTAAACCTTCTGTATCCCAGCAACCAATCAAAGTTTCCGAAATCTAAAAAATTATAATAACATTTACAATATATACATAATTATTTTTAAGAGCTATGCAATGTTTACTCGGTGTCATAATTTAAAAAAAAACTTTGATTTACTTGTGTGGGGGAGGTACCTACTTAATATTTATTTCACTATATAATTTTACAACTTTGTCGCCGTTATTTCAATTTATAATCACAGCTTTGTAGTACTAAGAGTCTCCGAGTTAAACCGTGGACAGACAGGTAAACGGGCAGACGAACATGTCGTTACTATAAGGGTTCCTTGCTGACTACGGAACCCTAAACACGAAGATTGCTAATCACGATCAAGGAACGTAGTACAGTGAGTTATTTTTCCCTTGCAATGCTGCTCATCAAAGGTCATTCGTCTCGTCGGTTCGCACGATCTTAAACTAGAGAACTTTTACTTAATTGCTCGACAAAACGCAATGCTCTCATAACATAAGGTGCCTTTTCTCACGACAAAAAAATACGAAAGTGAAAACTGGGTTACGCTTAGCATTGATTCGGAATGTCCGGACCAGAGATACGCCTGATAAGATTACCCTAACTTTGACGGTGTAGTTATGTGATCTATGTTTAGTACCAATTTCACCATACGATGTTGAATTTAATCAATGTTAATCGACTTTTAGTTTATACATTTAGACAAATGTTAACGCTCTTATCGTCTGTTAAGTGGTTAACATCACATGGTGAATTTGGTACAGAACTTTAAATTCGAACAGCGCGTTAGGCTTCCCGTATGAAATTAGATCAATAGTTTCTCTATTAAATCTTGTCTTGTAATGATTTTAATGGGTGTCTATCATTTCATTGAAACACCTTTCATCAAGTGTTTGACGACACTTTGGCCTAGTTGGAAGTGACCCTGCCTCCGAAGCCGGCGGTGCTGGGTTCAAATCCCGGTAAGGGCAGATATTTGTGTGATGAGCACTAGTACTTGTTCCGGAGTCTTGGATGTTTTCTAGTACGCATAGTACAAGCCTAGAGCTTAGTTTGGGATTAAGTCAATTTGTGTGAGATTGTCCTGTGATATTTATTTATTTATATCATTTCTGCTGTAACAATAATGTTTTCAGGGATCTTATACATCTACCGAACCTAACCTACTTAATTAATGTTTAATATACTTACCCTAAAAACATTATGGTTTCAGCAGAATACATTCGATGAAGTGATGTGTTACCGAACTTTATTGTACGCGGCAAAACCATATTGCTTTTAGCAAGTTACCGTATCGTCAACGTTATGATAACTTTTATTTACTTTACAGTAAGTACCTAATAGCGTCCGAGTTAAAAACAATACGATAACATTTCTAAAGCAATATTATTTTACCACCCAGGACCTATTGTCTTGTGATACGAACAAATTTCTAAATTTTTGCCTTACCTCTTTGTAAGGAAATAAGGCGTAAATTAGCAAAAAATCGACAAAAAGGAAATCCTAAACAAGTATGGTGTGGTCAATCTACGAAGCCGCGCTCCACCCATATAATGGACGTTGCAAGGTGAATATGGTGATCTTTATGTATTTTAAATTAAATTAAGTATTTGGACGGAAGTTCGTGGATATAAAAACTACAATATCTTTTTTGGAAATAAAAAATAAGCATTAGGTGAGCGTTTTCAAAATAAAGTGTTACCCTTACTTTTGAAAACGCTCAGGTACAGGCGTTATTAATTGAAAGGGATTATAAATTCCAATAATTTAAATCAAATTGATTTGCATTGTATTTGTGAGTCCGTCCACCATTATCCATTATCTGACTATATGAGAAGGTCAAAGGAAAGTTAAGTCTGGAGAGAAGCGTGCCCAGCGCAATTCTGAAGAAATTGCCGTCGATTAAATAAAAATCAACTTTCTTCGAACTGAAAACGGCGTTTCGTTCTCTCAACGGTCGCCGTTTGACTATCGGTGAATAACAATCAAGCAAAACTGTGTGTTTTCTTTATATACAGGGTGTCCGAAAAATCGACGTCAAGCTCGAAATAGGTGATAGGGCAGCTTATCGATTTAACCCCCATTGTGTATGTTCAGCGATTTTTAGTACTTTTGGAGATATTGATCAATTTAATCGGAGTTACTGTAAGTTTTCTTTATGTCCATGCTAAGAAAAACCCTTAAGTTCATGTATTATTTCAATATATTTTTAATGGTTTCGTACATCGAAAGAATCATTATGAACTTAGGATGTTTTTAAACTTACTTGCCTTTTTTTAATGACAACTTTTTGTGTAATCACACAAAGTTTGTTTTTCCATACTAGATGAAAAGGGAACTAGAGTTCACTTAGTATGGATCAATATACTTAGCAATACGTAAGACCGTCTATTGACTCACTTAGTAACATTTTATTTGTATTTTACTTTTGTATGTGGTGTTCAATAAATAATATTTGTATTGTATTGTATTGTAATATCTCCGAAAGTACTAAAAATCGCTGAACATAACATGTGGGTCAAATCGATAGCTTATGAGCTGCCCTCTCCTATTTCCGGCTTGACGTCGATTTTTGGGACACCCCCGTATAGCATTTGTATAGGATCGTGACTCTAATCTCTAAAAAGGCGTCGTGACACAAACAAAAGTTTCAAGTCAGTGCTGTCAGTTCATGTCTGTTGCTTTTGTTTCAACAAGCAAATAAATACAACAGTGGGGCTATACAAGTTGCATAAGACAATCGTTAGCGATTATCGAATGCTTGTGTAGCCCCACTGGATAGATAAAACTTCATATATTACCGCGGCGGGCCCTACTTTGAGAGCTAAACCTAGCCCAGAAACACTCGATTAAATTTGCTTTTTTTTATGGCATTGAGAAGGCAAACGAGCACACAGGCCACCTGATGTTAAGTGGAACTGTGACCCATAGACATTCGCATTCACAAGGCTGCAATCCTAAGACTGCAAATTCGTTGCTAACCCTGAGGACTAAGATGGAATGCCTCTATGCTAGTCTTTTTACCGGCTGTCTTATCCCCTAACCGGAACAGAACAATGCGAACACTGCTGTTTTGCGGTAGATTAATGGGTAAGATGGTGGTAGCGATCCGCACGGACCCTGCACAAGGTCCTACCACCCGTAAATTCCGCCCCACTATTTATAAAAAAAAACCGCGTCCGAATCCGTTCATTTCTTTGGGAGCTACGATATTTAGCAAGAATAGCAAGACACACACAGACACATGTTTTTTTTTGAGTCTGGGGTTCTTAACCATTGAAACCTTAGATAAAAACCCCGATATTGGTGTTCCTACTTCAGAGCTGATCTCTTGATGAACTGATTCATTTCCCAAACATTTTGACAAAACTGCTTTTCAAACTTTAGGATTTTTTATAAAACTAACTTAACCTATAGGTAATGAACTGTACACGATGCTCCTGAAATAAATCCTGAAAATGTCAGTTTCGGAAAAAATCGAGTTTGACCAAATGATATGTTAGGGAAATGAATCAGTTTGGCAAAAACTTTCCGACGAAACGAAAGGCTCCCCAGACACAGAGATACACACGTACAATGGCACCCTCCCGGCATCGCTGGCGTCGAGGTGCCACAGCCAAGTGCACTTGTTCGTGGTCGCGTGGCATCTCCCAGAAGGACGCAAATGATACCGCGGGAATTCCGGCCGCTCTCGGTTGGTGAACCCCAATAACCATCCTGAGCCTATAGCCACAGAATAAGTTGCTATAGCCAAGTGACGATAGCGTTTGCGCTTGTAGAAGCGCTAATGTTCGGTGTCGTAGCGTTAATGTTTGTAGAAACGAATGCCGATTGGCTATAGGCTCCTGGGTTTCCCCGGACCAGAGTAGTATGCATAAAAGCATATCCAGAGTTTTTTTTTTTCATACACATTTTAATCTTATAATGCTCTGTTTCCGCAGGGAGTTAAAAAGCTTCGCAGAATCAGCGATGTTTATCGAATGATGGATTCTGCTATTGCATTAAGAACTGTGAGAATTGGAAAGGTTAACTCAAAGCAAACAATGATCACCATCAAAAGAGCACCCATAGAACCTTGAATGAACCGTAGAATGTTAAGCGTTTCATAGGTCATTTGCGAGGAGAAAGTATCAGAATTTGATCTTTGAATTCGCTTTGGTAGTACCTACTCGTGATGTATGCTGTATGGGACATTTAAAAAAAAAATTACATAGTAAAGGGCTTTAATTAAAACAAAACGTAAGCAATGTCAAGCAAGATAATTTATTATGTTAATGCGATTTACACAAGTGATACCCACTGGTAACGAAGGTTTTTTTTACTATTATTTACATATTTATATTTATTAAGACTTAAAATTTATGTAGCTATCCAATTGTATTCTCTCCATGGCTGACCACATGGTTGTACAGTAATGTTGGTAAATTATGTCAGAATGTAATGAAATAGATAAATTTGATTACCTTTGACGCTCTATTCATAAGGAATTCAAAATGTGTCAAAAGTCAAAAGTCTATCAAAAGGCTTAACTGCAAAGGTCAATGACACCGTTAACGACCGAGAGACGGTAGGATAGTTGTCTAGAAAGGAGCAGAGATCAAGGCACGAAGCGCACCACAACCTTAGTTAGGTACGTGACTCGAGCGAAGCCAACAATCAATAGTAGGTATACCCGTAGATAGAAATAATAATATCAAGGGACCATTTCATAAAAATGGTCTTATTGCGTACTCAGGTATTTTTGGGATAGTTAACTCCTTCCTTTTTACTTCCCGATGCAAAAAGAGGGATGTTATAACATTGACCGCTGTATGTATGTGTCTGTCTATGTATCTATCTGACTCTCGAAGTGAGGCCGCTAGTCCTAAACTAACCTCTAAGCTAGTACTTAAGTAGCTATGCAACTTGCTGAGTTATGGACCCAGTTTTTAAAATATCCTTAAAATCAGAGAGGAGAGAAACGATATCGCCAATTGTATAGAAATTGTTAGGTTCACAGTCCTCTTAAGTAAATAAACATCCCTCAAATCAGTCGGTTCTAATAGTGAACTTGAAGCAAGCCTAGCAAATTGAAGATTATAGTCCTGACCTGTGGCAGAGCACTAAAATTCTAATGAACTTTAACCATAAAAAGCAATTTGATGGATAAAGTTCAGAGCGTAATACGACGAGTACAGCCAAAATCAATTCCTACTTTCTACTTAAACAAATAAAACAATAAAAACAAAATGAACGAACTCACAGTCATTGCAGTAATACTTGTCGTTAGCTTAGTTTTGTCGTAACCTATTTAAATATCAAAAATATTTCGTACAAACAGCAGGCACCAAACTTAATATCCTTCACAAAATCTGTTTTTCAACACGCTGTCAAAAATTCTTCATATAAAGAAAAGTACGCTTTAGAAAACCATAACTTCTTGCTTTTACTAGCGTTAAAATCGATAATCATTTTTGTTATTGATACTGTAAAAGCACTTTGCATCTTACGCAAAACTATCCCATCACGAAGCCAAGCCCAACAAAGGACAATAAAGGAAACAATCGGACTCATGACGAGCTTATTACTAGTTATTACGTCCTTTAGTGGCGATATTGAAGCGCCAGTAAACAATGGAGTTCGTCGCCGCCATCGCTTAGCCGAGACAAATGGGGTGGGAACCAGAGAAAGCCTCTTCGTGACTGAAACAAGCCCGAACTAAAATGTCATAGCCATTCATCTCTTCATAATGTGCTTAGTGCTCGCTTATGTCAGGAATTGGCATAAAGTAATCTGACTTTAAGCCTGTAAACTCGCGCCCTATAAAGAAAGAAAAGGAAAAACATACATAATACAAAAAAAAACACATTACATAGTGTCAGATATATATATATATATATATAAAGGGTAGTTACATATTGCCGTGGCCATAAGTAATATATGTGTGTATGTACGTAAATACTAGGTACTCGTAAGTATGGACCTAAGTAACATGCCAAACTTCAACAAAGTACCTATATACTATAGATAGGTATTGCTACATTATCAAAATATAATTTCTTGAAAGTGCTTATTAGCATGCTCTCAGCTGATAGGTCTGTAAGCATTTAAATGCAAACCACAATATGCAAGAACTGCGCATTTATCGCGGTTCACGAGAGCACTAGCCGTCTGGAGTAAGTAACTATTCGCAGTAAAATACATTATACTTCTCTCGTTGCCTCGAGAGACCACTTAATATAAAACAACGTTTATTTTTGATATATTAGTTTGTCTACGTCTGGTAAGCTAGAAGTGAAAAGTACAAGTGAAAAACTCTCATCCTTTTACATCTTACTTATGTTATTAAAAACTTCATCTTTTGTTGCCTGTTTGTTTTATTTTCGCTTAGGACACAGTTTTGGATAAACCTTTTTTTAACTCTTTTCACGAATAATAAGTAGGTATTGTATGCATATATACATTATACACTATCGGTTGGAACATTTCTTAACAATGTGCATTTCTGCAAAATTTAATGTGAAGCACTAAACCTACCAATTAAAATTCTAGCTAAACAGATACACCGATGAGGATGTTGAAAAATTATTCGAGTATTGAAAAAAAAACGTTTTCTTTTCTCCATTTACTCAACAAAAGACAACCTATGTCCAATTCAGGTGTTGCAATAGTAAAAATGTAGTTTGCCCAGGTGAGGTGTCCAAACGAATAAATTGTTTTCTATTTACTCGGCAATGACTGAAGGCATTGTTAAAGAAAATTTACATGAATTAGGTACGTTTGGGCCAAATCTAAAATGTTTATTTTGCATTCGTAAAACGCAACGCCGACATATTTCACTATAGGTTAACACCACGTTCACACAGTACAGTAGACTCCGTTCGACTTCTACATACGAAGTCGGAACTTCGATTACAAAAATAAATTTAAATAAAGCAATTAAATAATCATCGTTCTTATCGTATAGTAATTTAAAAACCATAACTTATTGAGTATGAACCTACCTATTATGAACTTCATTAGTTCAGGCACGTTCCATAACGAAGCTTTTCATGTTTAGAGTTCCGTGGCACTCGCTCTTTTATGGGAGGAACCTTTTAGGGCTGACGCGGGCACATTATGAGCTATCCCACCGAGAAAGTTATATATCATAACGTCGACAACCGTAACATACAAACGTGTTCCCACATTCACAATATTGCGTCGTAAAAAACCTAGCCTATCGATATTATGAGATGCGTCATCATTATCGGCCCTATTCATGACTCTGGGTTCAAGGAAGGACTGAAGCGAGGTGTCGTGTTAAATATTCGGAAATTGATTTGATCTGACTTCAACTGTTAATTCCGTATTGATATAAAATTAAGATTTTTAATCAATAATTAGCAAAATCATGACAGTAGTGACAGTATGATAATTAACAGTGCGCTGGGTGGTTTGAACACTAGTAAAATTGCCACTATTTGACTGAACTTGAGAAATAACATACTTACAACATCACGCCTTCATTCCCAGAGTGGGGTAGGCAGAGATACAGAAATACAAACAACTGTAAAAAGACTTGTTTGTAATTCTGTAACCACATTTTGCACAATCAGGTCAAGAAGTTTAATAGTATATTAGTGACAGGTTGCAAGCCCATCGCCTAACAGTACTACGAGCCCTTATCCCCTTAGTCGCCTCTTACGACATTTAGGGGAAGACATGGAGTGGCACTATTCTAACCCGGCAACCACTGGGGCGAAACCAAATAAACACCAGTAAACCCAAATCCACTGCTGGACATAGGCTTCTTCCAAGGATTGCCACAATGATTGGTCCTGGAGTCATCGATAACAAACTGTCATTTTATAGTCACGGCTTTATTGTAACCAGCCACTACTTATACTTGCCATCTCCAGAAATATCAACATCTTAAATCAAATTCACGCTTGACTGTTTATATTCAACCGATGAGATAATAGCGATACAATATATCAAAAATTGATTGCAGTGTTGCGTAGGAACGCCGAAGGAGATTGAAAGTGAATTCCGAATCTTGTCCCTCGCAGTAGGAGCCTCTTGTGGGGTACGATAAAACCAGTTTTTTTCTAATCAATGCATCGGCTTTGTTTACGGTCCGTCTATCATTTGGCTTTACAAAATATACATCGGAAGTTAACGCTTTTTAAAACCGAAGAGAGACTGATGTTGATGAAGATGTTTTTTTACGCGTTAAAAGGTCTTGTGAACTTTAAGGTGCTTTAATAAATTAGTCAATTTCCTTAATGACGTATTTTATGGGCGGGAAACTTATGTGTCCGTCGCTTCGAAAGTAAATGGGAAGGCATTAGAGTCGTGCATGGTATATTTTCTAATTATATCAAAAATCGGGGTGAAAGGTCCAAGACAGTGACAAAATATTAAGGCGCCGGAACGTAATGTTACGAGAATTACGGTAATTCCTTCACACCGTATTCCGAAACGGAAAGTTTGATAGTAACATATAATGTGAATAAACATTCGCATTGTGCAATCGAGCGTAACGATTAAAATGCGTATTCGTAATATTGAACTAGTTTTTGAGCAGCTTTCAATTTAATTAACACATCATTTGTTTAAATGTGAAAGCGCTAGTTTACTCACGCTCTACTGTTTATGTTTTTATGGATATAAAATCTTGTCCTAGATGAAAGGTTACACTGACATTATTAGTAGTTTTATCCTACATTATAAATTCGCATTTATAATATTAGTAGAAAAACTTTCGCAAGTTTGTGTATTAGTTTGTTTCTCCTTCTCGGCTGGACGGATTAGGATGAATTTAGCTGGTACCCTTGATTAACACATAGGCTATTTTAATTGCGGAAACTTTCCAAGTTCTCGAGTAACCGCTCTTTAGATCTTCTCACTGAGAAAGTATGACTTGAACAGGTCGATGTCAACTCTAGATCGTAATTTGGATTGATCAAAGGGGGTATTTATTTCCTTCGACGCCAAGCCAAAAACGCTGCAAAAAATTTGAATTTAGATTGTCCGCTTTGTAGAAATGCTCTTATACTCGTAATAAAGATAATATAAGCATCATCATCATCAGTATAATCATTTCAAACAATTTTTATGTTTACAAAAGCCTCTTCAATCTTTTTCCACTAATGTTTATTTTGTGCCAACCTGGTCCATAATATGTTTCGCAAAGTCGTCTTCCCATCTTCTGCAGGGGCGACCACGTTTGCGTTTGTTAGTTCTTAGGTACCATAAGGTGATGGTTTGATTCCACTTTTCTTTTCCCCCTAGCATAATATGACCTGTCCATCGCCATTTTAGTCTCTTTACAATGGTTGTTATGCTTTCTAGTTTAGTTTATTCCCTAATTTAGAAATGCCCTTAGGATGCAATAACTTTTTCGACTTTACGCATATTTATCAGACCCCTATTTCACTATCTTGACAATGATAGACAATTCACTATATGTAGCAAAGTTGAAAAGTTTTCACTTTGGTTGGATTCATGTATGATGCGCCGTGTATACTGGCTGGTGTCGAAGTATAAAATCAAAGGCGGGTATAAGCACGTGCGTCACGGACTGTAGCTGCGGTTCGCTAATTGTACTCGCATATAACCATTAGCCGGTTGTTGGCTCCGTGCATGCCGCTAGATTGGTGCCATGCAGTTCCGCACTTTGTTTACTATGTTTTAATATTACACTGCGTTATGTAAACGTATCTTTGTTATCAGGGAAGTAAAATGGAATTTATTTCTAAAGAGTTTGGTTTAGAATCATCAACAAACGAGTTATGAGTGGCTGTTGAATCTGGTGATCGACGCACATGACCTTCGCTTTACAATACGCAGTATAATACAATTCTAAAGACTACATCTTAGCGAAAAGATATAAAAACCCGTAATTGGCCTATAAATAAAATAAAATACGATATGCATGAAAATTGCAAATAAAACAGGAGTGCTAGACGGCAAAAAGGGAGGATGACAAATGAAAATAAAGAGATGCAATGAGAGGAGCACAGAGCTAAAGGCGGATCAGCAGTTCGCTGTCTAGAAAGAGCTGTAGATAGCCCAGAGGCCTTAGACAAGATGCGTTCGCTAACTAGCGTTTCTATTCGTAAGGGTTTTTAAACGATCACGTGACTTTTCGTATGACGTGATCTACCACTGACGCGATTGGTTTAAAAACCAAACGAATCGAAACGCTAGTTAGCGAACGCATCTTGTCTAGGGCCTCAGGGCCTAGTTTGCGACTGGGTCAAGTTGTGCGAGATTATTGATTATTGAGAACTGTCCACTACGGGTCACGTCTCCCACACATTACATTTATAATAAACTTAATTTATACACAAATACATATGTTTTATTCGTAATACCTACAGACGTTACTTACAATTCTAGGTTAATTACAATATTTAACTGCATATCTAATTCTAAGTTTCACAGCTTCAAATTCAATTCAAAGTTAAACAGGAAATACTCGTAGCACAAAGAACAAAAGAAGAGGAAATGGACAGATAAAAAAACTAAGACAAAGACACAGATAAATCATCACACACCTACATCTTAATGATTCATTTCTTTTAACTATTTCTTAAAATCAGATCATATTCTACTAACATCATGTTCATCTACCTGCAGGAGCCTCGGCCTCTATTCTACTGGGTTAAAACGATATTGCGTTTGACGTGTTTGACGGTCGCCATTACTGTCAAGTAAATAAGAGTTATCAGAACGTTGACAATACGGAAACACTTCAAAGGCGATATCGTATTTACCGTGTAGAATCTCAGCCCTGTGGGCTAGACAAGTTGCATTCGTTACCATTTATGTTTTGATAGACAAATGTATGAAGTTGACGAAAGCCACCGAGATAGTCACGTGGTACATCGGTCATGTTTTCATTGTCACTTGCGCTAACAATGAGTCGGTTAACGATTGCATTTGTATTCGATTGTAACATTTGCAACTTGTCTAGCCCCATAATAATATAGCTTAGTCGTAAGCAGAGAGTTGTTTGACATTCAATTATTATCAAACACTAAGTAATTTATATCAGTCGCTAGGTACCTATCCTGTTCCATTTAACTAGATATGTACAACGTATAGTCAATTAATGTGCAACGAGGGAGCAAAGAAACTGAATGCCAAACGGTTTTTGACTGAAGAGGGTTTTAATTGGTATAGTCAAGAGCATTGCTTGGTGGCATAAAGGTGTATAAATATTTGTGACGTCTTGGAAACGTATATATTTTTATACTGTTGACTTTACAGATCCAGATCATCATTACTTTACCACAGTTAATTAATTGCCTTACAGCCCGAGAAAAATACGAGTTACAACGATATTTCGTTTTCGCTTGTGGCGGCGCTAGGTTGGTAGTTAGTCTCTCAAACGAGCTCTGGGGATGAGTGGGGACACTAAAATTAAGTGGTGCTAAATTAAGTTAGCAACGCACCTTTCATAATGTTGATGATAAATTTAATTAATTTTCTCCACGCATGCATGCAGTAATCATTACCTTAATTATCACCAGCATTGCTACTATGACCTAACGTTTTTACAATAATCGAGAGACGCATGTTGTTCGTGGGAAGATAAGATTTTTTTAAACAGTTTAGCATTAAGTCGTTCTCTCGTAGTAGCTGTTGGGAAAAGGCGCTTTCACGAGGCTCGAAGCGACCTCAGTTCCCACCAAGTGGGAGAACAATGATCCAGCGAGCACTTAACTGACCTTAACGGAATGTGACGCGAGATATGGATAATTTGCCCATTGCATTATTTAGCATAGGAGATTCTATCTGAGTCATGATACTGGAATTGTTCGTGGCACCGTAATTTGCTTTGAAATTAGTTTTGTCTTGGTTATCGTAGAGCAATTTTCCGTTATACATACTCGTTTTGTTAGTCATATCATATTAGCTCAGCGCTTATAGTTTCGAGAACAGCTATGCTCAGAATTTCAGAAATAGTATTTGTAGTCGTAAAATCAAGAAAATTCCAAATTGGCAATGCACTATTAGTGATTCTGTTTTGATGGTATTTGATCAGGGTTACCGATGGTTCTCGGGATAATGAATACCATTGTTGCTTCCGAAAAATAGCAGAAATGTGTACCAGATTTTTCAAAAAAACCTCCCCAGACTGTTGTTTTACGATTAACTGGAAGCGTATGATAGACTCATTGCTGAATTATGCCCTTCTTTCAAAGATCTGAATGGATATTATAGCCACAACTATCAATAAGATGAGGGCGAGGACAGAGGAATTAGAATCATAAGAATTATTCTCGACTTTGATGTAGGTAAAGAGCTTTAACGGTAGCACAAAATCATTTAGCATGCCGATCGTTTATGTCAACAGACTTAACACAAACAGGACATGAAAGCAAAAAAAGGAGAGGAAAAAAGGGAGAAAAGGGAGAACAAAAAGAAAACGAGAACGGAATAAGATTCTTCCCAAAATTAACCACCTTCCGTCTTGAAGAAAATGTAAGTTAATACCAAAAACTAAAGAGATCTTATATACTTATAGTCGAAGAAAGTTCCTGTTTACAATTTATTGCGCGGTCTCTCATCCAGCAAAGTCATACTTCGCTTACAAATACATAATAAATGTTTGCGGTTAACGTAGTTTTGCTGCAGCACGTGTTATTGATGTTATTGTTTCCGTCCATTGTGTCCAACTTCTTTCGTCATATTCGTGAGCTGCAAATTGCAACCGTGTAATTTTATTTAGGGTACCGTGATGAAATTTCTTAAGCCAAATAAAAAGCTAGGTAACTACATAGCTTGTTTAGCTCGATTTTTGTTACATCAAAAACGATTTGCATAGAGCTGCAACTAAAATGCTTCTTAATTTCTGGTAAAAGCATTATTTGAATAATGAAACCCCTCGATGTCTGGCCTAGATTAGGCTAAAGAAGTTAATATTCACTATACCGAGTAGATTATCAAATGAAATAGAACACTTCCGCGTTATCTTTATGTAATAATGCATACATTTTAAGCTTGTGCAATACGTCAGCTTGAAATCCGGAACCCTTGAAAAAATTGCAGCGTAACGTGATAAGCGAGTAAACGCATCGAAATGGAAAGTGCGTGTGCGCATGGCGCGTCCGACTGTGAAGTGTAACGTCATATTATAATTAACCGTTGGAAGAACATTTTGTTCCGATAGGGTTAGACTAGAAGAGTTTTTGATGAGAGCAAGATGGGTATGTTACTTACGTTACCATGTATTGGTATAGTATATCGTTTTGAATTTGCGCTCTAAAAGAAAGTTTTTTTAAAAATAACTAATGTAATTAGTAGCCGAGCCGGGTGACGATGAAAGCTTATTTTTAAGCAACTTTTATTTATCAAATCCATATGTTTAAATGTAACTAAGAGAAGTCCTTAATGATTAACGTCTTGAATAGCAATATTTTGTAAAGGTGATAAATGAATTGATGAGCTATGGACGTGGGCCTTACTTGATTTTGTGAGTGTGTGAGGCCGGCAATAATTATAACGAATTAGTTATCAACAACAAAAAATTATAAATGTTGGACAATCGTTTCACAGTTAACGAGTCTATTTAATCGGATATTGATATGTAGCAGGCCGCACGCGTTGCCGTGCCGTGTCCAACTATTATTAGTTTTACATACGTTCACCTAAAAGTAGTATTTTTTGTCGGTGTTCGTGAAATTCAGACATGTGTAATGCCGCGTTATTGTTGAGTAGTTAGTTCTTTGAAATGACGTTTAATTAGACATGATTACTTGTCAATAGCTAGCGCGAAATACATGCCGTAAGTCTGGGCGAAGACTTCGGGTGTTTGAGGTTATCAACGAAATTGAATAATCACTACATAGTATAAAACAAAGTCGCTTTTTCTGTTCCTATATCCCTATGTATGCTTAAATCTTTAAAACTACGCAACGGATTTTGATGCGGTTTTTTTAAATAGATAGAGTGATTGAAGAGGAAGGTTTATATGTATAATACTTTAATCCGGAGCGAAGCGAGGGCGGGTCGCTAGTTAGCTATAATTCACAGCCCAAGGTATCTGGGCACTCAGGGAACCTTGGTTTAGTGCATTTACTGCAACTTTGCAACTGTATTGGTCAAACGCAACCTGGGGTTCTTTTATACCCGGTGAAACGTAATGTTTTTGACATGTTTTCGAGAGCCCCTGAATAGACTTTAAGTATCATAGGATGGGTGTAAATTGAAACCATTCCTAATTAGATCGCATGGAAAAATGCAGCTATAATCGTGAACGCTCCAACATTATTTTTGCACATATATTACTTAGTACATGTTACACAATCTTGAAATCTTTCAAACTGCGCCAACTTTTGAGACGGCATAATACCACATTAGTCTAAAGCAATTTTATTTAGTACCTACAATGAGTCAAAGTTGAGGAATGTAAATTAGTGATACCTACGCCTCGAACAGAGATACCTAAAACCTAAATATTTTCCCAACAACTAGGTACACCAAGTTATCGTCGAACAAACATATACAAATGTCTACTGGATAGAATCTAAGGCCTCAGTTCGTTCGACCGACAAGTACCGTAAACGGGGTGAATATGGTCACAACATAAAATAAGGCATAACTTGTTACAAATAAGAACAATTATTAAATGAAAATAACGTTACGTTCTATTGGAAATTATTTCAGTCGTATATAATTAATAGCAAATGCTTCATTATAGGTTAGTCCTTATTCACCCCTTAGTCCCTATTCACCCCTTTTTACGGTAATGCTTTCAGTGCTTCACCTTTGAATGTATGGATTTCTTTCAAAAGTGTTAATACTTGGAAATCCGATATAATTCAGTTCATTGCTACGTTATTGAGAATAAAATATCAAGGGAGTCAAGTAATAGTACCGTAAGTTTATTATTAAGGTCTTTAATGAAGCTGGTGTGATGAAACATTACCCAGTATCATTTAAAACCTTAACTCCTTACTATCTAACATATTGAAAATTAGTATATGTATTTTTAACCGGTATAAAGGGAGCTTTCTTATGCTGTAATATTTACGTCAAGCTTTCTTTTATTCTGTATTTTTAATACCTGAGAACTAGTTAAGTCCAAAATAAAACAAAGAGCTGACACAACTAACACTTACTTACATACCTACATAAATAACATCACGCCTTCATTCCCAGAGTGGGGTAGGCAGAGTTACAGAAATATCATCAACTCTAAAAAGTCTTGTTGGTAATTCTGTAACCACGTATTGCACAATCAGGCTAAGATGTTTACCGGTGTTTTATTTATTAGTGGCAGGTTGCTAGCCCATCGCTTAACAGTACTACAAGCCTTTATTCCCTTAGTCGCCTCTTACGACATCCACGGGAAGACATGGAATGACACAATTCTAACCCGGCAACCACAAGGGCGACTAATACTTAGACCACGAAAACAGCCAAAACAAAATCTCTTCGTGTATAAACAACTCCATCACGGTTACAAAAATATTTTGAACACAAAACCCGACTCTCGCGCACGTTTGCCCCATCACCGCTGTTTGCTCGGGAGCGGTACAGCCGCGGCGGAAACCGATAGGAATGTTTACTCTCACTTTCTGTGCATGTCCTGTTTTTTGTTTGCCTGAGATTTAGAAATACTATGCCTAAGAAAATAGCGTTATCAACTACTTGTCCGCGTTTCTTAGTAAGAAATTTTGTGGCAGCGAAATCAGATCTTACACAAAATTAAGTTTTTGTAGCGTTCTTGTGGCACTGAATACAATAAAGCAGGCATAATTTAAAAAAAAGTCTACTAATTAGCAAGCCAGTTGCAGTAACTTCTTCAGTAACCTTAGGTTTTTAGTAAAAAATCAATTGATAAATACTTTAAAAGGTTTATATGAAGACCAAAAAAACAACAATGGTAAGAATTTCTAAATTATTTATCATATTACACCGTATTACACAATATTTACCAATGAGACAGCGAATATTAACAAGTTAACACTTTCTTCGAGAGCGTACTCGTTGTCACTTAAACCACCTGTGATCTTAACTCGTCCAAAACAAACGTTTTCTTAAATTTCACAAGATATCAAAATACAAGCACTCACTCACTCATTTCATACTAAAGTCTATTCCATTTGTGATACTAATCTGACGTTTGCGTCGTACAAGCTCTCTGTTTTTTTTCTTATTAGCATCCGCGACGGGTGTGCTGTGAGTGACTAGAGCTTCCAAATACCGGACAATTCCTAAAACCGGTATTAGCGTCTATGTGATATATGGAATTTTGTAGCAAAGGAGCATAGTTTCCTAGAAAATCCCAACGGGACTTACCGCGCTTCGTTTACTGACAAATATGGAAGTGCGCAGTTTAATATAGTCGGTCATTTTAGTTTTAGTATGAATAAGCGGTCTAATACTCTACATACGTATAAAGGCAGGGTATTCTACCTTCTTCATGCCTAATATAACAAGGGGATGTAACCTATTTCATAAGGAGGTCAATATTAACAGAGCATGGACCAATTGGCTCTCTTCGCGACTGAAAGGTATGGTCACACGTGTCGGCAGAACAGCAGCCCGATGTCCTGGGCCTCTATTCTACTGGATTAAAACGATATTGCGTTTGACGTGTATTGTTTTTAACTCGGGCGCCATTACTGTCAAGTAAATAGGAGCTATCAAAACGTTGACAATACGGAAACACGTCAAAGGCGATATCGTTTTTACCGTGGTGAAGAATCTCAGCCCTGGTTGGCCTAATATGAAACAGATTAGAATGAAAAAATAAGTTTGGAATATCAATTACGCAGACTTTTAAACAAAGTAGTGCTACGATAAGGTCGCAACCTGTTCCATTATTTAAACAAAAGCATAGTCTTGATATTTGACTTTCTCCCTTTTATTTTATCTCCCTCTTTAAAATGTTTCAAATAAGGTCTTATAATAATTAATTTCTTGGTTATTTTCAAGTAACGATTCATATTTACGTGCCTTTGTAGCTTTTAACCGTGTCTCAGACGCGTTATTCCACTTAGTTTATTTAATTTGTGAATTATGGAAGAGTATTGGACCGGTCTAGATTTTAAGCGAAGAAAGAGCGTCTTCGCTTAAAATCTAGACCGGTTTTTAAGTCCAGTCAATTTAACTAATAAAGGCGTCGGACATTACGTCAGTCTTCGATAGCTATTACCGAATAGCGTTTTACTGCTTTGTGAGTATGAGTGGCGCTTACGTTTTTATTACCTACGCAATTAAGAACCATTATATTTAAGTACAGCCTTAAGTTTATCATCCTTTTAGAAGCCTCGGATACGGCGCGACAAAAATGGGTTAGATATGTTTACATTACAGAGTAAGTCATTAGTTGCAAGTGGGAAATACTGTCGCCATTGGAGATACATTATCACTTTTTTACTGGGAGTTTTGTGTAAAGAAACTCCGTGCTTTAAAAGGTTTGGATTTATTAATAGACATTAGATATAGCCTAAGTATAACATTTACAGAAACTTACTAGCTAAGTCCAGTAGGTTAGTTTCACTATTAAACTTCGAAGCCAGAGGTCGCGAGTTCAATTGGCGAGAGTCAGATCCTAATAGAGATAGTATCCCCTTTTAATATTTGCATGGTACTTGAGCAGTTTATATGATAATATTGTTTAATTAAGTATGGGTTATTATAGATACTTTTGCTAGCTTATAAAAACTATCCAGTGGGGCTAGACAAGTTGCATTTGACAAGCGTAAGCGATTATGTTTCGATTGCAAGAGGTATGGATTCGACGTAAGGCACCGAGATGAACCACGTGACTATTTCGGTGACTTACGTCAATTTCAAAAATTTTCTATCGAAACATAAGCGCAATCGTTAGTCGAATGCAACTTGTCTAGCCCCACAGGGTTGAAAAGAAAACGGCAACTACAATGCTCAGCTCAAAAAGTTTACAAATATCTGTTTCTAACAGCATTTTAAAAGCAGCGTTCCATTTTTGTCAGCGACTGTATATCTCAACTGTCAATATTGTGACACATCGCTAGACAGGATTAAGTGGCGACCACACATAAAGGATAAAACAAAGAGCTACCGGAGATTAGACAAGCGGCGAAGCTTCTAGGTAAGTGCCGGAAGCGACAAGTTCGTATATTCACCTGTCAATCGTTTAGACCTTCTTCCTTAATTCATACATACATAACACCACGCCTTCATTCCCAGAGTAGGGTTGGCAGAGCTACAGAAATACCAACAAATGTAAAAAGATTTGTTTACAATTCTATAACCACATTTTGAACATTCCGGCCCAGAAGTTTACTAGTGTATTAGTGACAGGTTGCAAGCCCATCGCCTAACAATACTACAAGCCCTTATTCCCTGAGTCGCCTCTTACGACATCCACGGGAAGACATGGAGTGGCACTATTCTAACCCGGCAACCACACGGGGCCTTAATTTATACTGTCGTCTCATTTAATGTTATCATTTTCTATTTCAACGTCAATTACTATTAAGTATATTTTTAATCAAAGGTAAGATATGTCTTAACTACAATTAAAGATATAATCTATCGATTAAATTGTATAGTTGCCCGTTACATTATCGACTCTACCTAAAAATTGGTACTTAAATCTTGTGTTCCATAACGATATACGCGTAAGAAGCTATTTACAAAGAAAAGCTAACTATAGATTTTCTTTGGTTATCGCTGTTAAAAGATTTTTCATATATTAATATTTTTAACATTTTGCTTTCGCTAAAATGTTTTGGTTTGTCGAATCGTAAAACGGGTTGTTTGTAAAGTTAACTTTTGTTGTATCCTGTAATAACTATTGAACTGAAATACCGCATCTTCTTTTTAAAATAGGGAATTTATTTATTATAGCCACTATACATATTTAATTAAATATTAAAAGCTTTAATATGCATTTATAACTTTCTTTAAAGTAAATATACTTAAATTTGATACGGTAATTTGTCAATCTAATAACATAACGTCCACTATTCCATAATACTTAACAGCAATCATCGTCACAGAACTATAAGTAGAGTAAATACTTAAAAGCTCCAGGTTATGTGTTCCTAATAATAACGGACTAAACTAACAAACCGATTAACCCTTTTTACCTACTACTATATAAAATGGAATAAAACGTCCATTTTCTTTCCACAACATTAACAACTCAATCTGTTGTAATAAAATAATTAATAGCTGTATTTCCATATTCATCAGTATTAAGAGATAATTTGCTTTGGGCTCCATATTAATGAACTTTATGTCATCAGTGTCATCACAGAATTTAGTAGAATTATTAAATAAATCATTAAAAACTCTTTAGGGAAACGGGAATCATAACTCACCGGTGCGACAGCCATAGTATCCGCTTATCTGATAGGGTCCCGATCACTTTATCTTTAATCATCAGTCATCACTCAACTTTCACTTACTGAAGACATCACCTCTTTATAAATCATCTTTAATTTCTATCACAAAACAGTTAATGCCGATCACAAATCCACTCATGTTATTACGTGTAGTCGGTCGCACAGCGGCTGGAGAATAGCGGGTAAAGCACAAAAGAGTCGATGGTTCCCACGTGAGAGAAATGCTCGTTCACAAACAAAGCTGCGCGCGAGTCGAAAGGTGGGCAAAAAGCGAATGAGCGTGGCTAGAAGCGCGCGCGCCGCTGGGGCGGGGGCGGCCTACCTGCTGACCCATTTCAACCACCATCATAATTGGAATTCTAACCGACCCCCGTCTATCCCCGCCGATTGACGTTACGGACAATCGATGCCGTAATCTATGTCATCCGTTTTTTTTTCAAAATTGTTTTCTTTTTACAATTAATTGCGGCGTTTTGACAGTTTTGTGAATGAGCCGTATTTATAATAATGCCTTCTTATAATACAGTTTCAGTTACACAGTATAAAAAGTAAGTATAAAATGCACATAAATGTAAAATATCACACACACACACGGTGATCAATAAAAATTATAACAGGTTTTTTTTTTTTATTATACAAATGGATTTATTAAAATGAGACATTCCTACAATATTCTTTAACGGCAAGGAACTATTTTTGACTGTTCACAAAGTCCATTTGTCATAGAGTCATAGTTAAAAGTTTAAAACTTACTCGTTACTGGCCAGAACAGTATCCAAAGTTTAAAAACCGGGTTGTAAAAGGGGATTGAACGGGTTATTCCCCTCTTCGAATTGACCATCAATTTTTTTCTTCTATTTTCGACATGCTTTGGTCCTTCAAATTATTATGGTGAGAGAACTTTAAGAATTTACAAGCGTCTGTTATTACATAAAGTCGAAAGTTTTTTTGGGGCCGAAAGTATTTAGTCGTGCGTCATAGTTAGTTTTGAAAAAGGTGACGGAAAATCCGTAACTACACCGATCTTCATTGAGGATGAAAAGATTGTGAGAACTGAGAACCTTTGAGATTATATAAGCATCAGTGTACCTTTGTGTATAAGAAGAGTAGGTACGAACTCTTGGAAATACATAAGAGGAATATTAACTACTCAAGAAGTTAACACAATAGCGTTTCTGCCACATATTTTGTACAAAACATAGAGAATTCAAATGCAAAGTTCAAATTCATTTATTTTAGACGATAACGTACCTTAATTCGTTATTGCCTAAGAAAGAAGAATAAAATAACTTTTAAATTTCAATATAATAGTGTGAGATTTTATACGGCGATTAAGATCCAAAATCATGGTTTCCTGCCCATACAATTATTATTATTTGCCATCGACGGACAAACAGACAGACGTCCCACCAGGGGGATGATTCTCTCAACAGTTCAACACAGCGCTGCGTCGATCTTAAAGGTGAAGTTTTATCTGGCAAGTTTAAGAAGTCCCGTTGGATCGTACAAAACACATTTTAGTGCGTGCCTACTCAATTAGGCAGCTTTATACGACACTGAACTCGACCTATCTGCCTGCTGCCTAATTGAGAAGGCACGCGCTAAACTGTGTTTTGTACGCTCCGACGGGCTTCTTAAACTTGCTGGATAAAACTTCAACTTTAAGATCAACGCAGCGCTGTGTTGAGAGAATCACCGCCCTGATGGGATGTGGTCACAGCGGTGGACATTAAGAACCTACCTATACGACCTATCGACATTAGCGACGCCGG
>OX438768.1:15114133-15153700 GCA_949316455.1 Acleris holmiana
AATCTAGCTTTTGCTTTCAGAAAGTATCATTTAGGGAAATGGAACTGATGATGAAGACCACAGGTGGCCATCGGAACTCCTCAACGGTACCTATTTCAAGGGTAGCGATCAGATATCTGGATTAAGATAGTTGAGCGACTACAACGAAGAATATTTACTTGTTGAAATATGACTATGACTTTCTGGCGGCGTTGCTTGCGGCGCGCTTGAAACTTAAAGTTTCATATCAACTAGTAAGTGGGACTACGGAACAGCGTTTTCTGATCACTAAAAAGAATAAAATAAATAAATGTTTTAAAAAACAAAAAACCGCCTTCAGAAACGCAAAACAAAACTTCTTTTAAAATTGTAGGCACCTTCCTAACAGGTTAGTCCCACTGAAGTCGACAACAATATTTTCACCAAAAAAGCCGACTTCAGTGGGACTAACCTGTTAGGTAGGTGCCTACAATTTTAAAAGAAGTTATTTTTTGCAGTTTTGAAAACGGTTTTTTGTTATATCTTCATAACGGAAAAATATAGGAGCGTCAAATTTATGATTATAGTGCTAGCTAAGTCTAAATAATAAATAACGATTAAGTGTGGGTTGGGCCAACTTGCACTATATTATCTATTCTGTGGTTGGGTTCGCGCTAATGTTTTTTTGGTAAAGACATTTAAATCGAAGTATATACATATAATACTTACCATATAAAACCCTCGATGCACGAGTCCGACTCGCACTTGACTCTAGTTTTTAAATATTTCTATTTGAATCTAGGTTCAAATAGACATATTACCTACTAATAATAATACGCTGTCGTACTTTAACCAATTACCTACTTAGCTCCAAGTGAAAGAAAGTTTGCAAATTAACCTGCACATTTCAATTAAAATTCTTATGCTCCATCCTGTAAAATATAGATTTTTCGTTTGTCATAAATACGGTGTCTTATTTCAATAAATAACTATGGGCACTTCCTCCATTGACGGAAGCTCTGCTGCCTGCTAACACGATAGAAGGCGCGCGTATGCGCATTCTTCTAATTCACTACGTTATTACACTAGACATGCATGGCATTTCAATAATTAGTTTCTACACCTAATTGCGATTATGCGATTGAAATTTGGACTTTAAAGCCGTTTAAAAAAAGTGTTGACAAATGTGAATAAACATTGAATAAACCGAATTTTCAAGAAATACCGAATTATTGAATGCAACTTCAAAATCGATATACCATCTTGGGTTTTTTTAATCTTATTAAATCCAAGCAATTTGACGCCATCGTGAAACACCAGTTTGAGTGACTAGGCGCGTCTTCATAAATTGCAAACAGTATTGATTGTTCGGCAGCTTCATGATGAGATAGGTACTCCGGGTCCAGGTCCCCACGCGGACCCAAAGCGTCTTGGGGACTACATACGCGCTTATTGAATAGCACAGCATGCGGTGAAGGCTATTCAAACTTTGAACCAATAACTGTTACTTAATGACTTAGGAGTAAAAAATTCAACATTATCACTGTTACACATTTAAAGGATCATGGGACACCGCTTAGTTAAGTCAACCATAGGTACGTTAAACATCTATAATAAACTGTGTAACACATTATTTGGCCACATACATTAGCTGTTAAAGTATGTAATTGCCCTGCGTATTGGTTCGTGCATTTGGGTAAAAATAAGGAACGTTGAATCTTTTCACGAATTACTCGTAGAGGTACGTATAATAAATCGTTACGCTATTACAACATCCTTATTTGTAGATTTGCATGATTAAATGGCAAAACGCAACCAGTGTGGCCGGGACATGGATGTTAATAGTTTATTATAGTAAAATAAAGATGCAGATATGTTAACATTAATTATTATTATTATATGTTAGCTGCGTACCGAATGCGAGCTAATTAATGATCACACGACAAGAGCGATTTGCTAGAGCAAATTTTAATCAAATTATTACATCCGAACACATTATTATTATTTATAAACAAACATAAAATCAACAAATAATAACTAATTTTCTATTTAAAGTCATTTGGTGCCGTCTTAGATGATTTTAGTAGGTATAAACACTTTTATCTCCTGTATCTCAAAAACCAATGATATCTACTTAGTCATGATAGTTTTCCTTACAAATTCCTTGTAGTTATGTGCTTTAATTTAAAAATGTTTTCAGATTTTTAGCATTTGTAGTTTTGGCTGTAGCCACCCCCACTACACGACACTTGAATGTAACTAAAATTAGCGCTTTAAAGCTTAATATTTCATAATCCCTTGATCGCAAAAATAAATACATCCCCACGTTACGTGTAGGGGAGCTACCGTAAAAAAAAAAACTTTTTAATATGTATACCACTTTGTTGGCGTGACTAATATGTATATTCATGTCAAATTACAGTTTTCTAGTACAAAGAGTCTCTGCCCTAGGTTGCAGACGGACGGACGGATGGACATGGTGAAACTATAAGGGTTAGTTTGACTACGGAACCCTAAAAAAGATATTATTATGTGGAATCCAGAGGGGACATTTTACCTTAAACAAATTGCTTACATACTAACATAGTTTTAAGCTTATTTTTACTAATCATCTAATGAACTGTATATTTTTGTTCTAAATAACTGCTTAAATATATAAATAAATTACTTTAAAGCAAGTTGAAGTAGAAGTGTTCTGGGCCTACAAACTTCAACTTCGGATGCAGAAGTAAGTAAGCGGACCTGACCTAGACCACAGAGTAGAAGCCAAGACAATAATGGTAGCGTTATTGTGACGTATAATTGCGCTGAATCTTTTAATCGAATGGCATTTCTCGCCGCCTGAGTTATTATTTTGTAGTCACAAGCCTAACCTAACCTACATAATTAATGTTTAAGATCCTAAAAACATCATGGTTTCAGCAGAAAATAGCGTTTGATGAAATGAAATTCGGTGCATTGAGACTATCGATGAAGTGGAATTCGATAAAGTTATAGGTTTCGTACGTATATGGAATTGACATAAACGGGCTACGCGATAGATCGACTTTTTTCTTCATTCCCCTAGCCTGAGCCCTAGGATACGTATAACGCAACGGCACCAATGTTCGACACTTTTAGCTGACATACACCAATCATGGACAGAAGCTTTTAATTCAAAGATCATAGGGTTATAAATTGATTGTTGCAAAACAAATGAATAACTCTTATCTTCTTTGAATAAGAGTCAGTGTCGAACATTGGTCCTTTGTCGAGTACTGGTGCCGTTACGTTACCTAAGTGTTAGCTTTTGACGAATTTCATTAATTTCATATAGCTAGGCCTAAGTAATTAATTGTTTTTGAAGCTTTCTTGTGAGTAATTAGTTTCTTAGGCGTTTTGGCAGAACACTAAAATAAAATCAAAGGTTTCATAAACTCTATCATTCACAAAATTTAAAAAAGTCGTATTCTGGTTGTACTATTGCAAATAACGGAGCTGCCTGCAAGTTGTTTAAAGGATATTTAAACTGTTTGTAGCTATGTTATGTATGTTTTATTAAGCATTGCGTCGTCATCGAGTTGTGAAACTCTATAGTTGGTATTCCGCATACCGTGCTGTTATTCAGAGAAATTGTTAAATTTCGAGCGGGAGGCGCTCGCCTCTTACTAAACAGCAGACTTTCGCAAACTAGTGCGATCTTTCACTGGGCAAACTGTGGTATTTGCAATAGGTAAATACCTTCCTAGCATATACCACATAACTATCAGATTTTGTATTTTTGTAGTGTTCGCATTGTTGTAAAATGACTAGCATAGGGGACTCCATCTTAGTCCTAAAAGTTGGCAACGCATTTGCACTGGGAAAAATGTGGTATTTACAATAGGTAAATACTTTCCTAGCATATACCACATAACTATCAGAATTTGTATTTTTGAAGTGTTCGCATTGTTGTGAAATGACTAGCATAGGGGACTCCATCTTAGTCCTATATAAAAGTTAGCAACGCATTTGCAGATTTAGGATTGCAGGCTTCAGATTGTAGTCTTGAGAATGCAAATGTCTAAGGGTCACAGAACCCACTTACCATCAGATGGCCTGTGTGCTCGTTCGCCATCTCCATGCCGTTAAAAAATATTTTTGTGAACTTTTTGTTTACTTAGTTACTTACTGTTTCTTGTGATATCAATATCACACATGTGACGTTTCATTCTAGCGTGGAGTTAGCGCCATCATCCTACTTACTTATATTTTTTACCGACTTCAAAAAAAGGAGGAGGTTATACGTTCCATTGTATATTTTTTTTATGTATGTTCACCGATTACTCCGTCAATTGTTGACCGATTTTTTATTTTTTTTTATTTTATCACGGTGTCCAAAAGTTGATCTGATGTAGCCGGAAGATGGTTGTAGCATTTCCATAGAGTTACCGAATTTGAAGACGTTAGGTGAATCTTGAATAAGTAGCAGTTGATGGCTATGCCAGGAAAATATGCAGTTGGCAAAACGAAATAGCCCCTAAAATGACAATATCCTAAAAAAATACAGATAAGGCAATGGACGAAATCAATTTATGGCAATAATAACGACCCTAATATAAGTTTGTACGAGTATGTGTTCTATAAATCTGACGTGTATCGTTATTTATTGTGTATCCCGCCTATATGCACCTATTGTGATGTGTTTGTTGTAGTAAGATATTGTGTTTTACAATTAAGTATTTATTAATTAATCTAGCATATTAGGCGTGTTGGCCTTCGCTGTAAGTCTATTACGAGTATAATACCTATTAAAGTAAATATGTAAATAAACGACTCGACAATTCGACGGATAATCACTCATATCACAGCATGTACAAGTGCTAGTGATTTTAGTGTGCAATGGTGCATATTCATTGCGTCTCACCCACAGCTTCTAAGTTAATAACGTGAATACCAACTTGACAACGTATTTTCTAGTATGCGGTCAAACGACCAATGCAAATGCGCCTTACACGATGTTGACGATGTTCCTGCATTGCATCTGCAGTCTACATCACGTAGAAAAGCACATTACCGTCTATGTAAATAGGTATATCAGCTATCTTGTCCGCTTTGTAATCATTGTTTACGATATCCTTGAGTGTTATTATTCCATGTGCATCGGTTACGCAAAGAGGCGAGACGCGGCGGGCGTAATACCGATGCAAGTTTGCGGAAAACAATCTATTTTTAAGTTTCGGTGGTAGTTTTAATTTAAACCTTACCATTTTTTTTGTATTGGATGGAGAATTTACCCTTCAATAAAATAAATATTTTACAATAAAAAACCGTCTTCAAAAAGCAAGCAATAACTTGTTTTGAAATGGTACCTAGGTAATATGTCAGTCCAACTGAAGCCGGCTTTTGGTTTACAATATTGTCGGACGCCACATTAGGCGTCGTTGGGTCTCAAACTCAATCAACCGCTCACAGAAAAACCTTAAAAAACCAAAAGTGCAAAGAGAAAAACCACAAAACAAAAGCTTTTGCTTCTTCAAAATGGGGATGTATTTTTTCTCGTCGTGTAAGATGTCGTTGGATAGCTCTTAAAAAAATATTACGGGTTTGTGAAAACAATTTTTCAACTAATTAGACTTTATAAGTTCTTGAGATACAGGCGATTAAAGTGTTTATACCTACTAAAATCATCTAAGACGGCACCAAATGACTTTAAATACTTAACGGCTTCGGAACCCCACACTGAGCATGGTCCGACATGCTCTTGCCCGGTTATTCTATTAGATAGTAACGTAAGGAACAAGTTAGAGGTTTTTTCACGTGTGGGCAGCATTTGGTCCAAACCTTGTCAAACTACTTTATATAGTCATTTCTACGAACAAAAAATTACCGCAGCTTAAATAATCTGTATGTTGTATACGTCGTATACCCATTGAACTCTACTCATATACCTATACGTTTACTTTATCGTGGACGAGATGTGGAACATAAATGTACAACATCAATAAATAAAATTGAAGTGCTGTTTCAAAATATATGCCAAAACTAAACTAAAAACTGATTTTTACACGATGCCCGATGATCACAAATAATCATTTTAGAAATTTATGTTACTCTAATATTTTGTCCGGGATAGTCTCCAAAAAAGCTCAACGGATTACCGTAAAAAAATTAAAGATTAATACTTACCTAAGATTTTAGCTTAAGATTTATTGTATGTGTTAATTCGATGACTTTTACGATCAAATCAATCAATCAAAATCATTTATTTCAGCCATCTTTGGACCATAATATTATTACAAAGTGTTAGTAAATTAAATTAAAAATTTAACCTAATGTTAGTATTACATATTTTTACTGAGCACATAGGTTTTAAACTAAGCTAACCTACTTAGGCTGATATGCCAGTACGTGAACCAGACAACAATGATTCACATACTGACAATCGAACCTCTGGGCTAACGTCGCCAAGATGCTGTTGGAGCTGGCCCGCACCCTGCGCACCAGGGATGTGCAGCGTTTTCGCATGATGGCGTAAAAGCAGTCCACTCTTGCATCCGCAAACATACCTGATGCGCTGCAGAATCGAGGCAGCCCCATCAGCATCCTAAACGCGTTGTTGAACTGCACGCGCAGGGCGCTGTACTGCCTTTGCGTGTAGTTTATCCACAGGCTGCTCGTGTAAAAGTTGGAACAATATGCTCTAAAGAGCGTCAGTTTAACCTCAGCGGAACAACGAGCAAACCTGCGGGCCACCATGTTCGCTCTGACAGACAGCGCCCTACGCTCCCTCTCTATGTCTGCATCGTCCCTTAGGTCAGAGGACAGTACGTGCCCAAGGTACTTAAACTCTTTAACAATATTTAACGGAGCGCCGTTAAGCTTAATAGCCGGAAGATTGTACGGACGTGTACCTCTGACCCAAAAAACCATGCATTCACTCTTCTTGACATTATATGATAAGCCGTGGCTGACCGCATATCTCTCACACACCCGCAACAACTTGGCAAGACCACACGGAGAGGCGCTCAGCAGCACCATGTCATCTGCGTAGCTAATATTATTGAGACAAATACCGTCAATATTACAGCCGACATGCAAGCTGCTGAGCTCCTCTATTAGACCATTGACATACAGATTGAAGAGCTTGGGAGACGTAAGTCCCCCTTGCCTCACGCCGCACTCCAACCTGTATGGCTCGGAATATGTTCCCGACCATCTCACGACGTTGACCTGGTTAAAATACCAAAACTGGAGTGTTTTGTTTAGCTCCGCAGGCACAGTGATGTTCTCTAATTTACGCCACAGGATGTCGTAGTTAAACAAGTCGAACGCTTTAGAAAGGTCAAGGAAACAAGCATAGACAGGGGTTCGCCGATTGGTGCAGTACTTGATAGTCTGCTTAACACACAGGATAGCCGTTTCCGTCGACAGTCCACGTCTAAAACCAAATTGATTGTCGTGTAGATCAATGTATTTATCTAGTTGACTGTTAAGCAAACTATCAAGAACCTTTGCCACGATTGTGGCCAATGATATTGGTCTATAATTAGCTTTGTCACAGATGTCACCCGTTTTGTTTTTCACGATCGGCACGACCACAGTTTTCATTAGTGCTTCGGGTAGATAGGAATGTCCCACGCACAGTGTGAAAAACATAGCGAGCACTCTACACAGATGAGGGCCTGCAAACTTCAAATGCTCGATGCTTAGGCCGTCGTGACCAGGAGATTTACCACGCGACATTTGTCTGACCACATTATTTACGTCTTTGGCTGTGAACCTACCTGCAATCTCCTGACCCGACATCCCATCACCGTGTTTTGGCTGTGACGGACCCAAAGGCGATTTTATAGTGAAGTGATCTCTAAACAACTCCGCTACACTGTAGTGATCATTAATACCGTTGACGCTCACAGGAAGACTAGATTTGCTATTTAATTTATTGATGGCTTTCTAAAAGTTCCGAAAGTCCTGCTTGGAATGATGTGACGCTAGAAATTTACGGTTGAGAGGATTTTTTTTAGATAAGGAGAAGGCACACGAGAAGGCTCTGAGACCCATAGACATTTGGATTCTCAAGACTATAATCTTGACTGCAATCCTAAGACCTCAAATGCGTTGCCATCCCTGAGGACAAAGATGGAATGCCTCTATGCTAGTAATTTCACCGGTTCTTATCCCCACACTGGAACACAACAATGCGAACAGTTGCTTGGCGGTAAATGATTGGATAAGATGGTGGTAGCGATACGGACGAACCCTGCACAGACTCATACCACCAGATATGAGTATAAATATTATGTGTAATGCTATTACTGCCGAAGCGAATCGAAACCAAGTCGTGCTAGCAAGCTATATAATTTATATTTAACACGAGTTTATAACAAACAAAGACGCAATTTGTAGTCTTCTGTATCGTGGATCTTATATCGACTTATTGGGGTCACTCCAGACTCAGGCAAATGAAAGCGCACCTCACACGGTGGAAGTGCAACAGCGAGTGCGGCGGAGTAGCTCTTACAGTTACAATAATTATACTCAATCCAAAGACACCATTTACTGCCGTTTGTTATTACATATTTGATAAGACAATAATTAGGCAAATATTTATTTCTTTTTTTAATTTCGTTGTTGTTTTTTTTACTTTCATGAGTTGAGGACTCCTATCCTCGGAATTTAAACTCAAATCACACTAAGTAAGTAAAAAAAAACAAAGCGCAACAAGAGTCTTATTAAAAACAATCTTAGTACTTAGATTAGGTTCGCAAGAGAGCGTACGACGGCGAACAAGGGAGAAATATAAACCGGAGGCCTTAGTGAAAACAAATATAACTCCACTTAGATCGTAATTAAAAAAGGGTGTAAATAATATAAAAGCATACCTACCGTACCAGTGACATATGGTTTATTTGTCACTTAATAAGCCTTAAACATACCATTTTCCACTAATAACAAATGGCTTTTTGGGACTTGTTGTATTATCACCCATCTTAATACTATCTAGGTATAACGATGAAAAAAAATACATAGATACAAACCACTCCACAAGTTACCTTGTTCCTTAACGGAAGTAGCAATTAAGAAGCGTTCTCGGAGGCATTGAAAACAATACCGACACCGGGAACACTCTCAGGCTCTTTCCCCAACACCGACTTAACAACCACCCACTCTCATCTCCCATTGTCTGTCTTAACATAATTCTATAAAGCCTGTTTCAGTCTACACATGGTCGTGGAAGCTCTTAGGTGTATTTGGATGATTTGCTTGACAAATTTGACCCTGATTCCGCGCTGACTCTCGAGATTCATTGTACGGTCTTCATTCACTTTTTTCTGAGGTTCGTGATACGATCGTGCTCACGGAATGAATATGGCTTCGTGAATTGCGGAAAAATGTTGGAAATTCGTTATATTTATTTTATATTCGTTTACAATGACAATAATTAACAGTGATGTTACCGGATAGATTTGCTTAATCTTCTTCTTCTTTTTTATTAATGGCGGTCCACCGCGATGTACGCAGTGATTTCGCCAATGTCAAGTGAGTAGAGTAAAACAATATATACCCAAGTATACAATAGTAATCTTTGGAGTAAAACAGTAAACAAAATAAATCAAAATCAAAAGTCGGACATTTTTCAATCGGCCATCTTCCCTCCCCGAAGGTTACCGGAAGACCCCGATTTGCTTAATCTGCTTTTAATCAAGAACTGCGGCTGTTGTCTATGAAGCAATTGGAATACTCTTCTTCTTCTTCTTTCTTTGCCCCCGCGGCGACTTGAACAGCTACTACCGCGGGGATATGGCGTTTCCACGTGAAGTGATTTCGCCAGTGTCAAGTAAGTATATATAATTATAAATCAATATAGCAATAAAACACAATCCAATCTTCTCTAGGAAGATTGGGGGCAACGTTGTACGGTGATTTGTAGGTCAGAGGTCAAGATAGTTTTAACCTCTGCACCACTGCGAGTCCACTTGAAACGAGAAGAAAGATGCCAGATACACGAAATAAGTCCAAGTCTTCAATCACTGTGCGACACAAAGGCATAAAAAGTACAAATCACTATCAGAAAAGAACTTTGAACACCTAATTACCCAAAAATTAAAGTCTAAAACAAATCACACGTCCGCCATCTTTTAACGTTGCAAATGGCCTCCAATACTCCATATTTTTATTTCAATGTGACGTCTTTCAAAAAGTATACCCTTAAATCACAGACATATTTTATAAAATGCCTTTGCGGAATTTTCATTTCATAGACGGGCATTTCCACGTGCTGGAGTTATAATTTTTGAGTTGAGAGGGTGATCGAACCACTAATGAAATGACGTAGGAGAACATAGAGGCCTCCCGGAGATGGGTCCTTACTTGACAACAGCTCACGGGATTGTGGAGTCGCGTGGGTTTTAGTCAGTAGGAGTCTGGATGGATCTTTCCCCAGGCGGTGGGTATCCATGACGATTGCCCTACCTAAAAAAAAGGTTAGAGGGGTTAAAAGTGCCACCTAAAAATTACGTAAAATATTTTTCAGCATATTCAGTTACCTATATTAGTATTATTATCATCGACAGTATGTAAGTACCATTATGTATTAGACAAGTACCTATGCAAAGTGATTGTATGGTAAAGGAAACTATGCGAATGGTAATTCTGTCAAAAGATATTTCTGGAAAGTAAGTAACATTAACATTATACAATACAATAATATGACAATAAAATATAGGCACCACATTAGTAAACCAACCCTAGAAAATATCTCTAATAAAGTGACCTACCCTCTAACAGCTGTTTAACTACTTTTCTATCAAAGTGAATGAAGATAAAATATCTTTACTTACTCGTAATAGGTATTCTTCTTATTTCCGCCGTATGGTTACCGGGTTGGAATAGTGCCACTCCATGTCTTCCCGTGGATGTCGTAAGAGGCGAGCAAGGGAATAAGGGCATGTAGTACTGTTAAGCAATGGGCTTGCAACCTGTCACTAAACTAACCCTAACCCTAGTAAACTTATTGGTCTAATTTTGCAAAATGTTGCAACAGAAATTATAAACAAGTCTTTATAGAGTTATTGGTATTTCTGTAGCTCTGCCTACCCCACTCTGGGAATGAAGGCGTGATGTTATGTATGTTTTGATATCCTTATGGAATGCCCGATAGGGATACTGGGATAACTAAACACCATAGCCACCTACTAAAAGAGTAGAATTGTCCCTGCGATACAGAAGAACGGTACCTTGCGTTAGATCAGGTACTCACTACCTACTCAGTTCAATTATTTCGCTTGAGGTGTAAAACTTGTTTTAGATAATTGTTTTTTTTTAACGATAAGTACCTGCATTTTTATGAAAATAATGTACTTACTTGCATATTTACCGCATTCACAGAAAAAAAGGATTATTCATCAAACTTATTCAGAACTCCCGGATCTCAGTTTGGCCTTGCATTCATTTGTACGAACTCTTTCTTAGATCTAAGTTTATACTTTAAAAAAATTGGCAATAGACATGTCATTTGTGTCCAACTGACAAAAAAACATTGTCGTTGTCAGTCCCAAATGATTGATGTTTGCAAAGTTAATAAAAACTTTAATACTGTATTATTGTCTTATAATCAGCCTCAGTAAATTTGCAATCGGTGTTAAAACTTATCATGTGCGACGCTTAAATGATTCTACATACTTAGTGACAAGTTTTCCAGATTTCGAATACGAAAGTGCCAAAGGCGAATTCCAGTTGAACCCTCTACTGAAGAACCCGTCATCTTCATATGACTCTTCCGACGATGGCTTTCACTCTAAGACCTTAACCACTATCCAAACAGGAAATCGTAGGAAATTCAATGTATCGTCAGCGTACATAAGCAAAGCAAGAGAACAATATTTCAAAAACTATTTTTCCACTCTAAAGATAAAAGCCAATCAAAATCTCACCATGACTGCATCTGACTTGACCAATACCACACCGGATGATATGGATTTCACAATTGAAAGTGCAATTAGTCAGAATCTTGCTATAGCTAGGAGGTTGGCTTCTGTATTGCTCACGGAAGGTCAATATCGTAAGGAAAGCAAGGAGCAAGTAAATGATGTGGGCACCAAAACGAAAAGATATCGACCAGCAAGAAAAATAACTCAACACCAATTTAAAAACAAAAAACAGATATTATTGAGGCATATTTTACATTAACTTGCTCATAGATCTGTCAGTAAAGTATTGTTCGATCATACTGGTGTTTGCATTCCTTTCACGAGCGTTATCTAGTGTTCAATTAGAGATGTCAACGCTTGATTAAAGTGTCTCCTATTGTGTATTCTGTGGGTAAGTAACAAAACAACCAACAATGTAGCATGCAATTTGTTTAATAATCAATAATTTAGTTGACTACAGTTAAGTACTTTAATCAACTTTACGTTACATTTTACCGAACAAATATTAAATAACACATTATACCCCAAGGTCAAATTATATGATTAAAAAAATACTGTAGAATTTAGATAATTACAATCCTTTTTCATAGCCATTTTCAATAATGCGACATTCACGTCGTTATCCCTAAATACCAAAATCTATAAATAATTGTTAGTATCTCTTTTTCCACACTTCTTTTGTATTTTCAAAGTACAGAGTAAGTATGTTAGTACGAGTACTAATCATGTAATATGGCTTTTTCGGTTAAAATTCGTTTCATCAATTTATGTATCAAATCACCCACATCAAGTGCAGTGGACATGCCATAGGCCTTTTCTTTCTTGCAAGTGGTTGTCCAGCCATGCGTTTACTTCGCCCAGCTCTTCTTTGATGAACTCGTATAAGCAAGTACATTTGATTTTATAATATAGCAAATTAATGTTTAGGGAATCAGCAATTAATTTCGATTACATTCCTTAAGAGGTAGTGCAAGTATAACTAGTTGTACATACTGCAGTGTTGGGATTAAAGACAGATGTCGTCGGACAGGTATAATTATACTGCGTATATGTCCCGGTGGACAACAATACACAGTAGTAATAAGTCTGACAAGTCGTATCGGAGGTGTCAGCGAACCGTCCCGCTGAAGTGCAAGTGAATGAAGTTGTGCAGTTATAGTCAGACTCGCAAAGAGTTGTTGTAGGATCGAAATACGTGTCATCGGGACACGTATATGTCGTCGCGGTGTACGAGCCGTCGATTTCGACGCACTCTATGTAACTGCTGCAGTTGGTCGAACTGGGATCTGCTATGTATCCATCTGACGTACACACTGAGGAATTAGTGGTGTTGGTAGTGGTAGTGCACACGTAATTAGTAGATGCTGTACATTGCGCCGTATTAGGGTTGAAGACTGATGTGGTGGGACAGACGTAATTGTAACTGAGATAGGAGCCTGAGGTGCTGTTGTAGACACAGTAAGTGTAATTCTGGCACGTCGTGTCGTCAGGGTCTGCGAAGCGGCCGGCTGATGTGCAGTTGTAAGCCGCGTGGGCTTGCCAAGCGCAGCAAAGTACCTGTAATGTTAAAAAGAAGTTTTTATGGTAATGGGACGTCTTGTGAGGACACAGGCCACCTGATGGAAAGTAGGCTCTAAACTGTACAATCTCAATTTAAGACTGCAAATGCGTTGTCACCCCTAGGGACTAAAATGGAATACCTCTGCGCTAGTCACTCTACATACATAAATACATAAGATCAGGTCTTCATTCCCAGAGTGGGCTTGACAGAGCTACAGAAATACCAACAATTTTAAAAAGACTTGTTCATAATTCTATAACCACATACTGCACAATCAGGGCAAGAAGTTTCCTTGTGTATTAAGGCTTGGGTTACAAGCCCATCGCCTAACAGTACTACAAGCCCGTAATTCCTGACTTGCCTCTTACGACATCCACGGGAAGACATGAAGTGGCACGATTCTAACCCAGCAACCACACGGGGTTTATTAGCTCTTAAATAATTAATTCTCATTTTATTGAGCACTTTTTATTGCGCAATCTGGATTCATTTATTTCTTTACTCCTGCTTGCTGAAAAAGGGCCGATTGGTAGTTCTAATAATTTCGCAGTCTTACCCATCAATGCATGGTTTGCACATAGGTAAGTTGATATGATAATAAACGTAAGAAATATTCTGGGGTCCTAATGAAAGAGGATATCGACTTAACTCGTAATAAAGAAATGGTATGTACATAAACGGAATACACTAGACTTAAACCCTTTTTCACTTGATCTTCAGAAGACTTATACACGGTGGGAACGAGTAACCCGCCAAATTTTAACCATCGATTCTAGAGCCTATTTGGAGTATATAATGTGGTGTAACATGTAGTCCTATAATGCATAATTTCCGAGATTTTTATTTTTTTAAACACTATTCCATAGTTCATTTAATTTGAACTTTGTCACCTATAACCGAAAGCATAATTTACTAAGAAATTGATTAAATTAATTTATGTTGTACGTCGATGATTTTGCTACTTACAATATTAATCTATCTAGTAAATAATGCTTTAGGTTAAGGTGACAGAGTTCAAATTCAATTAAGTATGGAAATGTTTTTTTAAATAATAATAATTTTGAAATTATGCTTTATTGGACTTCATGTTATACCACATTATATACTCCAAATAGGCTCTAGAATCGATGGTTAAAATTTGGCGGGTTACTCGTTCCCATCCTGTATACCCTTTTTCACTAGGAACCCAGTTTTAGGGGACAAAAAAAAACTTAAGACGCCAGAAAACTCGCGATAGTAGTTTTTTTTTATTAATTTAAAAATGTTTACAAATTTATAAACTACTCACCAGAAACACCGCAACTCCTACCCTTTGCTCCATCTTTCAGTACTCCATAAAACCACGAGCGTTGAAGCATTTTATACCAGAAACTGTAATTATCGTAATCCGAACGGCAATTGCAAAGATACCAAGAACAACGAATATTGATGCTATAATCTCCCATCAAACACGGACTAACGTGGACATATTATGTCATCGAATGTTGTTTCCTCAAACGCTGCAATTACCTGGCAACCTGTTTATTCTTCAGCCTAGTATCCTTAGATCCTGGGGGATTGTACACCGAAACACAATTCGTAGGCTCGAACCTCGGTATCGTATTTTAGTAGATTAGAATAACTTTTCTCAAGTCAGGTTTAAATACTCTCATTTTGCGTCCCTATTCTTTATAGGTAATGTAAAACACTAAGCTTTAACTTGAAATTAATTGTCAGCGAAGTAAATAGTAAATAAAATATAATAAAATTGACACTTGAAAACTGCAACGGCGCATTCAATAGATATCATAATATTGGTAACGAAGATATATTTTCAGATGCAAGATACAAAATTCTCTTCCCCAAACTCATCAATTTATTCAGTTTCTCGGTTTCAATGTTTTTTTATTTCGGGCAAATATATCTAGACGAACATATGTTAGAGGTGGGGTTAAACAGTGCTGGAAATGTGCAAGCGTACTCTAGCCGCCAAAAAGACCCATTAGGTTTCAAAACGCAAAAGTAATAAGTTTTACATGTAGGATCCACTCGATTGGCAAATCTTCCTGGAGCACCGCAAGTGAACGGACACTGGTAGTAATATTCGCAGTCACTCGTAATTGGATTGAAATACGTTCCATCTGGACAGATTCGGATTGTCTCCAAATACTTCGTGCCAACTGCAACGCATTCTATAAAACTCTTGCAGTCTGTAACGCGCGGGTTTGATATGTAACCTTCAGATGTGCAAGCGGATTTGGTGGTGTCGTTAGACGTTGTTGTGGAGTCGGATGGTGTTGTGGAATTCGACGTTGTTAAGTTGTTGGACGTTGTAACTGTGCACACATAGTTGGAAGAGTCTGTGCATTGCTGAGTGTTAGGGTTGAAGACGGAGGTGGCGGGGCAGCGGTAGACGTAGCCGAGGTAAGTGCCTGTGGCGCTGTTGTAGACGCACAGGGTGTAATTCTGGCAGGTTGAGTCATAGCTGTCAGGAAACCGGCCGGCAGACGTGCAAGTGACGGACCGCGATTGAACTTGCCACGCGCAGCAAACGACCTAATAAGAGATTTTTTTCTGATTTTTCGGTTCATAAACTTAGAAGAAAGAAAAGAAAGGGAGGAGAGTGCTATAGATTAAAAATTAGGTATCTACAGTCGAGTTCTTAAATTTGTATACACTTTTGCACTTTATTTCAATGGGATTAGGTGCAAATGTGTATACATGAATGACAACTCGATTGTACGTTACGAAAAGTACAAAATAATAATTTTGAAATGTACTAATTAAGTTCTTTCATATGACACCACATTTGTTTTGATTAGGTGTACTTTTATCACTACACAGTCTGTCTGTCCCTACGTATGCTTAGATCTTTAAAACTACGCAACGGAATTTGATGCTGTTTTTTTGTTAATAGATAGGTTGATTCTAGAGGAAGGTTTATATGAATAATACTTTAACCAGGAGCGAAGCGAGGGTGGGTCGCTAGTTTAATATAAATAAATGCAGGCAAGCAAGTTAGATTGATGTCAAATTTTAAGCTGATCTAGCTTCTATACATGGTCGAGACAGACCGACAACGAAGTCTCACCATTCGAGTTCCTTTTTTACCAATTTGGTACGGAACCCAAAAAACAATCAAAATAACAATAATACTTTTGGCTATAGCCCAAACAACCATTACTGAAATACTGAGTACTGAGCCTATAGGCCTATACATAAGGCGTAAGTTAAGAGGGTTCATGAGGAGTAAAACACTTACAACAAATACTAGAACTGTTGCCTTGCTGTCCATTCTGAAGTTATGAATAAAATAGTTACGCTGATGTGCATTATATATATACCATGAGAAACTGCATTATTTTATTATACAGGGTGTTGCAAAAATACCCGTAAAGCAGAAATAGTGCAGAGCACTTGAGTCTAACAAAAAATATCGCTTTAAAGCTTAATATTTCATAAACGGATTACTTAATCGCTAAACTGTTTTTACAAACTCATAATATTTTTGAAAGACCTATCCAACGACATCCCACACTATAGGGTAGACGAGAAAAAAAAAATACATATCCACGTTACGTGTAGGGGAGGTACCGTTTTTTTTTTACAGTTTATTTTAGGTACTACTTTGTTGGCATGACTAATATTCATATTCATTACAGCTTTCTAGTACCAAGAGTCTCTGCGCTAGGCTGCGGACGGACGGACCGACATGGCGGAACTATAAGGGTTCCTAGTTTGACTACGGAACCCTAAAAATAAAAACAGATTTCGTTTAGGTATTTTGTTGTTAAAAACTGAGATTTGGGTTGACATTAAGGTTTTAAAATACCTATTACTGCTTATCTACAACGTTATTTTTACACGTTAGAAAAATGAAAGTCTTTATTTTTTTTTATAGTAAACATAAATTGCTAAACTTTTTGAATGAAATATTGTACAATCATTATTAAAGTAGGTACAAATACCTACAACCGTTCTGTGTTAATAGTCTATACCAATTCATATTGACTGGGATGATATCTTACTAGGGTTGACATTATTTTTGGCTAAGAAATTTTTATTTTTTGTATCACGTTGTATATATAAACTATGCACACCTACTTCAAAGAAGGATCATAGTTAATATGCTATGAATGGTATTATTACTAATGCTAATCCTCCGAGAAACAATCGGTTTATGAGATAGCAAAGAAATGGGGATTCGGGTAAGAAATAGGAAAATCTTTCGGCGTACTCTTTTTACATTATTACTTAGAGCTCTAGAAACATTTGTTGTTGATATGTTAACTCAGTCAACTACTAAAACAACGTTTTAACTAACAAAGTAACGTTTTTATATTATTCCTATCAGATTCCAGATTTTATTACTTAACTAGCGGCCCGCCAGCGGCTTCGCCCCACTGCAAATTTCTGACTTTCACGGAAACTATTCGAATTTTTCCGTAAATACCATCCTTGGACTTCAAAGAACATTTAAAAAAAGAATTGGTAAAATTGGTCCAGGAGTTGTTGAGTTATGAGCTTACCAACACATTTTGCGATTCATTTTTATATTATACCGTAAACTCGGCTTACTTTAGCCCTAGGGCTTACATTGCCCACCCTTAAAACTAAGTATTTTAGTGGTAATCATCTTCAATTGGTTCAATATTTTTAGAACCGTATATGTAAGTAGCTTATAATCTGTGCACTGTAGGATGGTGCCCGTGACAGCCGTATTTCGTAACTTCAATCACTTACTGTACTCACAAGCGAGGTTATTAAAATTAGGCGATTATTTATTTAAATTCTTGAAGGCGTCGCAAGGTTTGAACCAATATCGTTTTTATGAACAGTTAAAGAAACAATGTGTAACACGTGTTTATATGAGCTGTCACAGGCACCATCCTACAGTGCACAGATTGTAGTCCTGATGTATCATTTAACAAAATAATTAAATATTAAAGGTGGTTTTTGGGGTGGGCAATGTTGCCCCCTAGGGCTAAAATAACCCGTGTTTACGATAGATATAATGTTACAGCATAAATTACACGGCATGTTAAAAAAAAATACCTAGTGGGTACACTCATGATACCTAAGTAAATAAGCATTATAGCTAGGCCTACGAGTACAAATATCTCAAAGGGATTTTAAAACTCGCAGCATGACGTATGACGAACAGTAAAAAAATAAAAAGTCATGAGACAACCTTCCAACTTTTATTGTTGTGTGGAATCTAGGTGAAACTAAGTTGTAACTAAACATTTAACTATCTGTTATCTTTCATACAAAACATAGTGCCGTGCCGTTACGTTATCGACGTAATTTATAGTTATTTACTTGAATTTAAAAACCTGGCAAGAGCTGATCGGACTATGCTCACTGTAGGAAGGGTTAAGGTAATTTTCTGTTTAAAGTTCTTTGCTACAGTCTTAGATGAATTTTAGGGTTCCGTAGACAACAAGGAACCCTTATAGTTTCGCCATGTCCGTCTGTCCGTGGTTTACCTTCGCCGACAACGTTGTAAAATAAAATCTCAAAAAACAATGTTAAGCAAAGGTGAAAAATCGCGTGTAGAAATACTTTTAGAGTAAGTAATCACTCTTCATTAGCCTAAGTATTTAACTGATGACACACAACCTAGAACTCTTAAATTGATAACATGCATTGAAGTTATCGACGACCACATAACAGGCCCATTTTTGCGTAAAGGGTTAGCATGCTCAAATTTTGATCGTCATTTACATACGAAAATTAATTCAATAAGTAAATTAATTTGATCTTTCCACAGATTACACTTCTATTTCGAAATTGATGAGGATCTTTGATCCATCACATAATCTTTCAAGTCTGTTTTTCTGTCCACCAACAATGGAACTATCGACATTGCACTTCCCTTGGAAAGCCTTAGGCTCTACTACAGAGGTGCTCGCAGCATTCGTTTTTATCTCGCTCGAGATAAATGAAGGGGCGTATCACTAAACTACGTATGTTCAAAATTTAAGCTGACATTAAACTGTGAAGTGTTCTTCGATTTACACCACTCTGTAAGAATTTATATCAATATCCTGCCACGCTATGGCTAATATTTGGATTTTAACGGTGTTTCTTATTGTAAGTACTATACTTTTGTTTTTTTCGGTGTAAACGTTTCAGATGCAAATGATGCAATAGAATTGCTGTATTCACATACCTACTTACGAGAATATGTGCGGAAAAATAGCGTTGGATTATTAATGCATTATTATCACAGTAATATAGTTATTTACGTGTTTCTACGACAGTTTTTAAATCAGATGTTTTTCATCCTTTGTGGTAATTTTCTAAAGTCCTATTGTTACCTACCATATTTATAGAGCATATGTATTTTTATCTCTTTCATAGACTTGAACCACTTTTCCTGTTTAACAATTAGTGATATTTTCCAGCAATCAAACAGATTATGGAAAACCAACAGTGAAAGCTAAGACCTTAAACGTAAGCCGTATGATAAACTGTTTTGCTGATAAGGGATCTCATCTAAATTACAGGGATTATGGAATGGTGTGAGTGAGGCGAGCTCATGTACGGTGCGTGGGAGGTTCCCTAACGAGAAAATAGCTGACTGCCGAGGGTACACCATGTGCCTCAGTGGGGCTCCAGGCGTCTTCACACAGTACGACCTCACCTGCCCTGAAACCTTCGTCTACAGCCACATCGACCACCAATGCACCAACATAACCAGCTACCAATGCCACCCTCAATTCACCTGTACCAGTGAAGGCAACTTCGCTGATGAAACCGACCGAAACTGCACGAAGTACATCGCATGTGTCACCGGCTTAAACGATCTCGCTACAGCACGACTCGTGGAATGCCCGGGAAATACCCATTTCAATTTATCCGGAGGAGCGTGCGTCAGCGGACAATTTAGCTGTGAAAGTCCAAAATCCGATAGTTCCATCTCGAATAAAGCTATTAATCAGTCCTCGAGATATGCATTGCTCATTTATTTATTGTCTTGTTTGGTGATGCATATTCATAATTACATAAACTAATTTTTACCTTATTTTGTTATTTTATTACCCGACTACGGCGAAGCAAAAAGGAGGGTTATGAGTTTGACCGGTATCTACATTTGTATGTAGGTATGTATGTTCATCTGTTCCCTCATAACTTCTAAACCACTTATCACAATTTAGCAAATGGGGTATCCTTGGAAGCGTTTTATTTTAATGGTCCTCTGGTTATAGGCTATGTGATGTCACATTAAATTGAATATAGCGTTCCTAGAGGATATAAAGTCAAGAATTATAAAAAAAAACATGTTGTGTGGGATGTCAAATGAAAAGGCATGATTAGCACATTTCAAATATAAATATATGTATATGCTGCCTGTCTTAGTATCCTTACAATTAGGTACATTGACGATCTTTGTTTGTCTTTGATTTGTGTGTATTCGGATTAGGACTAACACATTGTATTCGTTATCATTTACTTTAAAAAAGGAAAGCGGATCTGAAAATAATTCATATCAATTGCTGTTCCTTTGTCTCGCTAAAACTCGAGAACGGCTGGGCCGATTTGGCAGATTTTTTTGTTTTAAAATGTTTGTCGTAGTCCAGGGAAGGTTTAAAAGGTGCGAAAATAGTTAAAAAATCCACCGGGAAAGTCATAAATTTGCAGCGGGGCGAAGCCGCTGGCGGGCCGCTAGTCTATATATAAAAATCAATTGCTGTTCTTTTGTCTCGCTAAAACTCGAAAACGGCTGAGCCGATTTGGCTGATTTTGGTTTTAAAATGTTTGTCATAGTCCAGGGAAGGTTTAAAAGGTGCAAAAATAATTGAAAAAAAAACAGCCAAATCGGCTACCGCTACCGGATCAAAGTGAATAATCTTGCCTCATACATATGCATTAGCATTATGTTCTAATTTTGTCTGTGGTATTCATTTTTATTGTTTTTTTTATATATTTTTTCATCCCGTTGTTTTTTTTTGTGGTTAATTGTGAGGCCTGTCGTGACGTCACCAAATGGTCCCTGCGGAAGACCAGCGCTGATTATATTACTAGCAACATGGTGAACTGGGACCATTCCACGACATCTGTCATTTGTCTCCCTTTTTTAGTTAGTTGTTTTGTCCTTCTGTTAAATGTCTGAATAAACATTTTCTCTTTCTTTCTTTCCTTTCATATGAGATCTATTGAGATGAATCAAGCGGTTTTTTTTAATCCCAAAGCATTTTCTGTGTCAATCAAATAAAAAAAAACAAGCAAATACGCCAAACATAAAAAAAACTCTACACGTATCGTGAGGTTGATTTTTTTTTCTCGTCTACTCCATAGTGTGCTAGGTATGTCTTTCAAATATTACGGGTTTGTAAAAACAATGTTTCGATTCAGGGATCCGCGTATGAAATATTAAGTTATAAAGCGCTATTTTTTGTTAGGCTCTACTAGTGTCCTACCGGGGGGGTAGCCCCCCCCCCAAACCTAAAAATCTGTAAAAAATATTGAATGAAAGCGCATTAAGTACCTATTACTCGTTGATTTTTATGTTTGTAGTACTTAACGGCTTCGAGACCCTACACTAAGCATGGTCCGGCATGCTCTTGCCCGGTTTTTATAATTTTGTCTTCTATGAGTCTTGTCTGTCTCTCAAGTCTCATGGGATATAAGGTTAGAACGTAAACAGACCTTTGGTTTTACTAAAATAGAGTTGCACTTCAAGATATTTTTTTAAATAAAATAAATAAAGTAGTAACTATTTACAAGGGACCATTTGACGCCATTTCTGCTTTATGGGTATTTTTGGAACACCCTGTATAATTAATTATGCAGTTTCTTATGGTATATTACACACTTGGGAGCAAAGAAATCGAGCCACTTAGTACTGAATTTTCATAGAAAGTGGCTCGATTTCAATGCTACTAAGTATATAATGCAAATCAGCGTAACTATTTGATTCACAACTTCAGAATGGGCAGCAAGGCATCAGTTCTAGTATTTCTTGTAAGTTTTTTACTCTTTATGTTCCTTTAAATTTACGCGTTTTGTTTAAGGCGTGTATAGGCTAGTGGGCATTTCAGGGCATAGGCCGAAAGTATTATGGTTATTCTGATTGTTTTTTGGATTCCGTAACAAATTGGTAAAAAAGGAATTCGAATGGTGAGATTTCGTTGTCTGTCTGTCTGTCTGTAGGTACTTTACAGCAGTTTTTTTCATCATGTATAGAAGCTAGATCAGGTTAAAATTTGACATTCATTTAACTTGCTTGCCTGCATTTATTTATAACAAACTAGCGAACCGCCTCGCTTCGCTCCGGGTTAAAGTATTATGCACATAAACCTTTCTCTTGAATCATCTATCTAATAAAAAAACCGCATCAAAATCTGTTGCGTAGTTTTAAAGATCTAAGCATACATAGGGACTGACAGCGGGAAGCGACTTTGTTTTATACTATGTAATGTAGTGATAAAATTACATTTAATTAGAACAAATGTGATGTCATATGAAGAAGAAACTAAAATAATTGTTTTTTACTTTTCGTAACGTACTACTGTACGTTACGAGTTCTCATTTATGTATACACATTTGCACATAATCCCATTGAAATAAAGGTGCAAAAGTCATTACATATTACATGTTGATTTTTATGTTTGTAGTACTTAACGGCTTCGGAACCGAGCATAGTCCGAACGGTCAGCACTTACTGTTACGTCAGTCTTCAAAAAATTAAAGTTGTGCTTTTTTTTTAAACTTCCCCAGTGCCAGTGAATCTTTGTTTCACAGTCGGCGGTATTATCTATCTATGTATATACTTATATAAAAATATATATAGATACCGGTGTGGTTGCCGGGTTAGAATAGTGCCACTCCATGTCTTCCCGTGGATGTCGTGAGAGGCGACTAATTGAATAAAGGCTTGTAGTACTGTTAGGCGATGGGCTTGCAACCTGTCACTAAAACACTGGTAAACATCTTAGCCTGACTATGCAAAATGTGGTTACAGAATTATCAACAAGTTTAGAGTTGTTGGTATTCTGTTGCTCTGCCTACCCTACTCTGGGAATAAAGGCGTGACGTTATGTATGTATGTGTATATGTATATCAAAATCAGTTGCTGTTCGTTTGTCTCGCTAAAGCTCGAGAACGGCTGGGCCGATAGCTGAGTTTGGTTTTAACCCTTTTCTTGACGATGTATCTTATAAGATAGGTACATACCATAACATTCACTTTTTAATATTTTTCTGTTAATATTTTTTTATGCTGTTTTAAATTCTAAAGAGGTTTGAACTCAGGTTTTTTTTTTATTTTGCCAAAAAAAGGGTTAAAATGTTTGTCATAGTCCAGGGAAGGTTTAAAAGGTGCGAAAATAATTGAAAAATTCACCGGGAAAGTCAGAAATTTGCAGCGGGGCGAAGCCGCTGGCGGGCCGCTAGTTTTTAATAGGTAGATATAATGACAATCAGCTACAGCAAAGATAAATATTAAAGGTTTGAAGATCAGAGGTATTAGAGATAGCATAAAATACCGTCACTTGTACCTAACTAAGAATTTCATTAGAAGTTAAAAACACAACAAAATTAAAAATCTGAAATAACCCTATGTTATATGGAATCATAAAATTCTTAATTAGTAATGAACTAATTAATGCCTGTGAATCTATTAAAGATTTTAATGCAACTACTATTACCGATTGTAAGAAAAATTCAAATGGTTAAATCATATTTTTATTCTTAAGAAAATCCAATAAAAAAATGTTCAAGAGGAACCATATAATATGTTTTCTACTAGTTTTGTCATTGATATTAGCGCGCGCATTAGTTTTGTATGTAACTTTGACAATTACTGAGCAAAAGTGAGTGTGGTATACAGACAGACAGACAAAAACAAGGAAGGAATAAAAAAAAACATATCTTTGATTGATGGTCGGCTAGGCTTTATGGTTCTATTCCCTATAGCTTCCCTGACCGGAAAAAAAAAAAAAAAGTTAAGCATGGCTTGTCAATGTCAAATTTGACAACTCCGGCAAAGTTGCGAATATTGCTATTGCGATTATGATCCATTTATCATACATAAATTGGTGACAAAACAATTCTTATTCATTGTTTTACTTAAAAGACTTTATCATCATATTGGAAATGTATTCTAACATAGTTCTCCCAAGGTATTTTTTATCTAATCACCCTTTTTTAGGTTATGATTCATGTCTTTATTTACTAATTCCAATTCTAATTTTATAAATTAAATATTGCAGGCAATGGTCGAAACTTGCATGCTTGTGTCGTTATTCTTCAATAGTCGAAAGTCAGAAGGCTCCTCAGAGGGCTGCGTCCAGTGACGGCATTTCAGCTCCGCCGCGAATTCCTCGAGGTCCTACTGATATACTACAGGCATTAGCTGCTACAGTAGGGCCGGATCCTACCGCCGCACATTACAAGTAAACAAAATATATCTTGGAATGGAGTTTTTTTAAAGTAACTGGCACTATTCAAAAATTATATGAACTGTTTTAGATACCATGATGACCCATATCTTATTCCACTATCAAACTACCGAAAGAGAGCCTATGCATTGTCAGCAGAGGCTGGGCGCAAAGCAGCCGCATGGATCAGGGACCAGCATTCAGACTTGTTTACCACCCGCCAGTGGGATCCTCCAGCCAAAATGACCACTCCGTATTTCAATGCAGACCCTAGGATTGAAGCTTTCTCACCTAAACCTATCTACACAGATGAAAGCAAGGTGATAAAAATGTTTTTCTACACCGTGTTTTTTTTGATTTACGATAAATTTAAGGGCACGTTCTTCAAGTCAAATTAAGCTAATTTCCTGAAGACAGACATATGATAACTCGTACGGTTATAAAGATATTCAATTATTAAAATTAATCAAACTTTGGCATCTGCTCCATCCGGGTGCCCTGAAATCAAAGTCCACTCAGGCAATTCAACTCATAAATGTACAGAAACACACTGTAGTTGCAAAAGCTTAGTCAGAACTGGCTCTTTAAGTACTTGGGTGTGATCTTGGATGAGAAGCTTTCATTTTCCCAACACATTGTAGCAACCGCCAACCGAATCAGAAAGTTAATTTACTTGTTCAAAAAACTTCGCCAATGTATGAGTAATTTCCTTCTTAGGACAACATACCTCGCTCTCGCACAGTCAGTTATCACTTATTGCATAGCCATCTGGGGGGGGAGCGCTAACACGTTTATGATCGTTCTTGAAAGAGCTCAGCGTTCACTTCTAAAAATCATGTACTCGCGTCCGCGTAGATACTCTACAACCACTTTATATAACGAAAGTGAAGTTCTCAGCGTACGGCAGTTATATATTTTAAGGAGTTCTACCTCAACGCACAAAATGGCGCTAAAATTACCGTACTACCAGGAGCTTCTTAAAAAGCGAGTTTTTAGACTTCCCCTTCCTAAAGTTAAAACGCAAATTGCAAAAAAACTAGGCCCCTTCTCACGTTTAAACCTTTACAACAAGGTCAACAAAATCTGTGACATTAAAACTAGTTCCCCTAATGATGCTATGTACAAGATTCAGGATTGGCTTCTCTCATTAAACTACAAAGAGACTGAAAATTTCTTGAGTTCATAATAATGTGAAATAATAACAAATAAACTCTCGAGTTCTACTCCCATCCTCACACATGCACACACACACACACACGCTCACATCCCATTTTACTTTGTTTATAGGTATGTTCAATTTAATATTCCTTTCTCTTTTTGGTTGTGTTCACTTTTAAGTAATACTAAGTAATTCTTTAACGATCGCTATTTCTGTCTGGGTAATCATTTAATGTGTCATTCTACGAATCAGGCCGTGCCTTGTGTAGATGTCACAAGAAATTGTCAATTGTGATGCCAATAGCAGTAACAATTAAGTCTCATATTATAATTTTAGTTGTATATCTAATTACTGTTTCAATAAAGAATTTGAATTTGAATTTGAATTTTGAATCAGTTAATCACGTTAAACTAATGTAAAAGGCTCTCTCTCTGTCAAGCGATCGTGCACCTGTCAAGTGTTATCTTTACTTGTGTGTGTGTATGTCACGCTGACTTGACGTATTTGACATTAGTGTCAAATACGTCAAAAAGCGTCATAGTTAGCTATGAGTTAACTCTAAAGACCCTTTTAGAATGATTGAAGACACAACATTTAATTACTTTGTTCTAAACAATTTTTTTTATTTTTTTTTGCAATATTTTAAAATCTAATGTACCACATAGTTTCTATACGTGTACCTAACAATATGCCGAAGTTATCGTAAATCAAAAAAACACGGTGTATAGAAACCATACATATTTTACAATCTTTAATTAGAAATTTAATTATAAATTCAAACTTTAACATCTTGTTTAAATTGCTGGACTAATCTGTCAAAGGGTTTAAATCAACAAGGTCCAAAGGTGTGCAGGCTGCTTATAAAGCTGACTTGAACCACTAATAACTAAAAGTGCTCACATGTTGCAAAAGTATGACTAGTGGTGTTCACATAATATTTTTACAAGCCTTCAGTAATTTAACTTTGTACAGCATTGTTTTGTATTGTTGCCTGAAAAAGTGTATAACAAATAACAAATGGGTCACATGTTTATTTTCAACAATTTGCAGGTTACTCAGGAAGATTTGAGGTACACCATACAGAATGCTCTCTTAGAGGATTCAGTGAAAGTCTTTCAGCTGCTGGGAGGGACGGAGGGTGTAAGCGAGGAGCTGAAACTTCAGTTTCTCCAGTTACTCTGCTTTTGTAACGAGAAGGAATTGGACTCTACTGATTGGCTTGAGGAGAGGTGGTTCTCGGCAAATGCCAGAGAAAGGCAGGCTGCAACTTGGAGGTAGTATTTTTTTTACACCTTCATCTATCCTGTAAGCTGTCCTAAATTCTACTCTTTCCGATTACCATATAGTCTATAAAATGATGCTTAGTAAAATACAAAAGGATATCCAAAATTTGAGTATGAATCCGTACCTAAGCATACGTAAGGTAAAAGCACCAATGTTCAACACTTTTAGCTGACATGCACCAGTAATCGACAGAAGCTTTTAATTCAAAGATCATAGGGTTACAAATTGATTGTTGCAAAACAAATGAATAACTCTTATCTTCTTTGCATAAGAGTCAGTGTCGAACATTGGTCCTAAGTCAAGTACTGGTGACGTTACCTTAACTATTTGATAAAAAAACTTAAGGTGTGCAAATGCACTTCTCTGTAAATTATTATACCGGCACTTATGCTGTCATCCTAGCCAAGTTACTTACAGTCCCGTTCTTCATTATTAAATATATTGCTACCCAGTATCTATAATAATGTTATAAATGTGAAAGTAACTCACTTTGTGTGTTAGTTATGCTGTCACAGCTAAATTGCTGAACTGATTTAAAAGACATAGCATAAACCCTGGGTACTGTTTATCCTTTTTATGTTAAGAAATTGAAGAGTGCCTGAGGGAATAGGTATTAACAACTTTTGTACAGAACTACAGACTACAGCTAGTCATTATAAATTACACAATCAACAATGCGGTATGGTGATTAATGGTTTTAACTGCCCCTATACTGTATGGGTGCAAGCCTCTTCCATCTTTCCCGATTGATGGTTGTCTGTTTGTAATTCCTTTTACTTATTGTTTAATGGTTGAGGTACATGGTCTATTAAAGTAATTGATGAATCAAATGTTTTTCTTCTCAGGTTGGGTGGGTTAGCTGATAAAATCTTTGACTCGTTGGATCCTAAGAGCCCTGAAGCATATTGTGCCCTCATTCAGGGCATGGCTAAATACTATCAGGTAATGCTTTCCCTTATTGCCCAGAAGGCAATACAATAGTTGTCATTTGGTATGCATTTTGTCAAGTGAAAAATAGGTAGATGAACCAACAAACGAATAGCCATGGATAAATAAGTATAGCAGAATAACTGAGCTATGAATTTCATGAGCTAAATGATGCTTGCTAGACTCCAAAAATATTAGTGGATTATGCAGATATTTGAAGACACATTGGCCTAGTTGTTAGTGACCCTGCCTACGAAGCTAGCAATTCCAGGTTCCAATCCCTGTATATTTGCAGAGTCTTGGATAGATTCTATGTACTTGAATATTTATTTTGGGACTAGGACAATAGTGTGCTATTGTCCCCTGATATTATTTACTTATTATTTATATATTAATTACGCGTCACTGTGGCAACATCGCGGATACACAGAACGCGCGGCGATGACGTTTTGTTCGCCCAGATATCTCGCTTCCGAAAAGATTTGTAATTGCTAGGATGGCGCAAAGTTACGAACGCATAATTACGCCACAATTTTTCCGCACTATTCTGTTGTATACTCTATTAGTAACCCACATGTAAATTAAAATGCTTATACTATTACTATGCTAGCCGCTTTCTTTGGTATAAGGCCATCGTATCTTTTTATTTAAATGAAGTATATCGTGAATTACGACTTTTACAGCCAGGAAATTGATTCGCCAAACGCGATAGAACGATTATTATGTATGATGTATTAAACGCCACATCCTGTCAGTTAATGTCATATCAATTGACAGTATTTCGCGATACTAATTTGTTTATTTACTAAGCATTTTCGGACTCTATGCACCATTTATTTTTTTATAAATATACTTTAATCAATTGCCTGTATCATACTTGAGAATTGCTCAACCAATGTTTCAATATTTTTTTTCTGTATGAAAGAAGAAATTCACTCAAGCGACGCCGGGCTCGAACAACAAGTTTGTAATAATTTAAATATCACTGTCAAACTACAAAATATGTGTTTTTTTCATAATTACTCTTTAACCCTTTTCCAGGCATAGTACATTTCCTCGACCACATTCATGTCGCTCAAAACTGAGTTTAACTACCTATATTTTATGTCACAAATTTAATTGAACTTTCCTGAAATATGACTTTAAGGATCAGTATTCTTTAGGAAGTTACAGTGGCTCTATTCCATTTCTTGCTTGTATCCTTACTTTAGCAAGGGCTGGAAAAGGGTTAACCGACCGCAACGTTTCCAAGCAGCAGTGTTCGCAGTTTTGTGTTCTGGCTTCCTTAGGGTTGGTAACACATTCGCAGTCTTGAAATAGCAAATTTCTTGGGCCTCAGAGTGTAAAATGAGGTATAATTATGTTATTTTTTATAGGTATTTTTCCTTTGTGTCCTATAGGCTGAGCGGGCTTACGTGCTCTTTCAAGAGGCACTAGAGAAAGGAGTTCCGCTGTCCACGGGTGTGTTTAACTGCCTCATCGGCTGCGTGGGATTTTTAAAAGAAGGCACTGCGCTTCGTATTGATGCCCTAAAAGATTTGCTTAGGCAAATGTCTGAAACGGTAACAAATATTTTGACAAACATCTGATCTACTAGTTTAATTCAGTTTATTATTATAGCTTTGGCTTGTGGGCCGCTCAGGCGATGAACTGCCGCGCCAGTGCCAGACTAATCAAAGCATATTATTATTAACTAGCTGTTGCCCGCGACTCCGTCCGCGTACAAAAACAAAATGAAGCCTATGTTACTCGGTGTTAAGATAGTTTTCTACTGGTGAAAGAATTTTTGAAATCAGTTTAGTAGTTTCAGAGATTATCTTACAAACAAACAGTTTTACAGATATAGATTACTATTAAATATGTCACTTGAGAGCCAGGGGCTCCCTTCAACTGTAAAACCATGCTTTTGACATGTTATCGTATTTTCAACATTACGTTAGCTCTTAAAACAATACCACAACATGTCAAAATGGACATACAAGTTTAATAGAGCCTCAACTCCAGTTTGCCACCAATGTTGTACCTTTATAAATAAAAATGCTAAATGTAATGGATAGTATGTTGTGATGATTACAGGGCATATCTCCCAATAATGAAACCCTGTCGTCATGCCTGCGGTCCGTTTCCGTTTGGGGAGCTGGAAAGCCACTGCAACAGCTGGCATTGCAGATCATAGCCGAGTTCAAACAACTAAACATCCAGCCCGGCTTGTCTGCCTACTACTACCTGTTATGCTTGTTTTGTAAAGAGCGTAAGTACCGTAATCAAAAAAGTGGGATCCTATCATTTCATAACCCATGTTTCACAAATGATTCATTTCACAAACGTATCATTTGACAACCCGCGTTTTTTTCTGATACTGTAAATAATTCTGGATTTATTTCGGGACCATCGCCTATAGGTTAGGTTGGTTTTATAAAAATCCCGAAATATGTGTAGTGACAGAAAAAAAGCGAGTTGGCAAATGAATTGGTTGAGAAACGATGCATTTGTCAAAGATTTGTCGGCGGAAAGGCAGAGAACCGATTGAAGTACCGAGTAAATGAGCATAGTTGGGCATAAAGAGTTTGACGTGGTGACTGATGAAACTCTACACTTTGAGGCATCCAACACAGTTGCACCAATTGAACCATGTTGCCAATTTCACTCTAGCTAGACAGCACCGTAATTTTTTTCCTAACCTTTCCTTTCCCAGGTATTCAATCCGAAGGGCGTTTTAAGATTGGTTGCTCTGTGCGATAATGTATTTATAAACGATATTGTATTTGACGTGTTTTAATTTCGTTTATAACTCGGGCGCCATTACTGTCAAGGACATAAGAGTTATCAGAACGTTGACAATACGGAAACACGTCAAAGACGATATCGTTATTTTCATGTAGATCTCAGCCCTGTACTTATGAAAACATATATTATTATATCACTACATAGTATAAAACAAAGTCGCTTTTTCTGTCCCTATATCCCTATGTATGCTTAAATCTAACTACGCAACGGATTTTGATGCGGTTTTTTTTAATAGATAGAGTGATTGAAGAGGAAGGTTTATATGTACTTATAATACTTTAATCCGGAGCGAAGCGAGGGCGGGTCGCTAGTATATTATAATATAAAGCAATAATTCGACTATGGCTATGACTGTCTTATTTTTGTATCGTATTTGTTTCTTTTAGGAGGGCCACGTGTCGATATCCTGTCTTTGATTCTCAATGATCTGGAGAGCAGGGGAAACTTGAGTGCTACTGAAGCAACAGACACAAACTTCTTTATTACGGCTATGGGAGTATGCAATGATCACTTACAGGTAATAACCATATAATACAACAATCATTTCAAAAAACGCCCTGTTGAGTAACTTTAAAATCAATTTATGCGGCGAAATAATGATTTGTTCCTGTTTCGTCATATTCCAAATTGGTCATCTTCCAAACTCGACAATTTCCTAACTGGTTATATTCCTAAGTCGTCATATTCCAAATTCGTCATCTTCCAAACTCGTCATTGTATAGTTAAATTAAATCGCGAACACGTGCTTACAGGAATAATAAGTATTACTTAGGACTTTACGACAAATTGTACTTAGTAGTTATACTTTGTACTACGGCTATTAGACAATAATTTACTTAAAGTCCAAAAAAAAAATTGGTAAATAATGGAAACAAATTTGTTTGATTTGACACATAACTTTTTTTTTGTAAAATTTGCTATATTATATATAACAAACAAAAAGTTATATATCGAAACAGGACGGATATTTTAATTTGAACAAAATAAAACCACAAAAATATTATGTAACTAAATGTAATTCTTGTTAAAATATTTTTCAAGATTTAGACTAAGCAAAATTAATATTGGGCTTAAAATATCTCACCGCTGCCTCACAACCTAGTTATATTATTGACTCCACTATTAGCTATGATATTGTAATTTTTCGGCTTTACAACATCACTTATAAACCAATTTACAGGATATAAACATGGCAGAAAGAGTACACGCATTGCTGATGAAGGGAGACAACTATAAGCTCGTCGGGGACGCTTATAAAGAGAGTATTTACTACAGGCACCTTGTTACAGTTGCTTGCAGGTAAATTACAAAATTAAATTAAATGCTTCAAATTCACCTTTGAGGGTTAATCCGTATTATTTCTCGCAAATAAGCAACATACTCTGTTGCTACTTAGATTTAGCTTATGAATACTTACTTAATAGTTTTTTCTATCCGTTTAAGTACCAATTTCACCATACGATGTTAAATTTAATCAATGTTAATCAACTGTTAGTTTATACATTTTGACAACTGTTAACGCTCTAATCGTCTGTTAAGTGGTTAACATCGTATGGTGAAATTGGTACTTAGGGTGATAAATTTACTATGAATATTTGTTAACGTACATTTTAATTTGGTTGAATTACAATATGGTGGTTTCTTTCCCAGACACGCGCCGTTTGAAAGAACGACGCATCTTTTGGACACATTGGTACCTAATGTGTATGTCCCTGAACCGACTGTGATGGAAGAGGTAGGTCAATCAAGCGATTAAATCTTGAGACTCACGGTCCTACACCGGCAGTTATAGCCTATTTACCCCCCAAGGGAGCTCCCTGATGTTACGGTGGTTATGGTTCAAATAGTGGGTTCTATATTTTAAAACTAAACCCATAGTTATGGGTTTAGTTTTAAAATATAGAACCCACTATTTTACGTCATATTAGACTATGGAGGTTTAAAAACAGCCAAGGCTTATTTCCTAATTTCATAACTTGGCTACAAATAAATTTTACTGTATACGGTATATTAAATGCATTATATTTATATTTTACTATAATTTCAGAGACCTTTGCAATTATTTTCATTAAATTGTATATAAAAAACCGGTACAATCTGGCAGTATGGCCGATCAAGTTTGAAAACGAATGACAGTTGATAACATTATCTGTGGAAGACTATAGGTATTGAAAAAAGTTGAGTTGACATGTTGACGATCTTTTTTAGCTAGTCGAGAGCGATAAATTTTTGATTGTTATTTTTTTTTTTTTTTTGTTTCCTTTCAAATGTGATGAGTAACATTATGTGCCTTAGGCGTCGGGCTTCTGATACTGTTGTTAGTTACTTCCCTAGAAGCACAATGTACTATTCCTCTATCCCTTCATTGAATAACTATATTAAAAAATTGTGTACAGATAATAAAAACGCTGGAAGTAGGCGGGGCAGGAGCCAGGTTAGCGCAAGCGTGGTCGCAGCTCGTGGTATTCGGGCTGGCCAAGCGCGCCCGGCTGGTGGAGCGGCTCGTGGACGCCATGTGCAGCTGCTACCAGCTCCAGGGTAACATACCTAAATATAAATTACAATTTTTAACCCTTCCTACGAAGCTAGTGGCCCCGGGTTCAAATCCCGGTTAGGGCAGATATTTGTGTGATGAGCACGAGTATTTGTTTCTGAGTCTTGAGCTGGGTACGAATCTGAGCGGCTCAGCCTGAGGCATGCTCGCCCCGCGCGGCGAGCTGCTCTCGAGCCAAAATGTTGCACATAAAAATGCGCGAGTGAGGCAGCATGCTCGCCGCGAGCCTACATTTCAAAATCGCGTCAGACACGATGACAGCCGTGACTGCGTTTATCATACTTTACCGAATTATTATAAAAAAGAAGAAGAAATTGCCTCGGTGGTGGAACGGCTCAATTTCATTTTGCATGCGCCTCGCCCACAGACTAGTTAGAACTTGTCGTTCTGCGCGCGGCACACTCGGATACGCGTCCAATTTACGCGAGGAACGCACACTGAGGCGCCTTTGAGCATGATCAAAAGACCGACTCTTGGCGAGTCGCCGCGCGCCGGTCGCTCGCTGCTCGCGCACAGCGCGTGAGCGCGTACGGATTTGAGCAAAATATGTGAGGCGTGCGTGCCTCAACCTGAGGCGGCTCTAATTAGTACCCACCTTAAGATGTTTTCTATGTATTTAAGTATATATTTCTCTATATAAGTAAGTTTATCGTTGCCTAGAACCCATAGTACAAGCCTAGAGCTTAGTTTGGGACTAGGTCAATTTGTGTGACATTGTCCGGTGATATTTTATTTATTTAATAAGGCACAGGCTCTATATTGACCACATTACAATAAGCTGAAATTTAACTTTACAACCTACACTTTACGATACAATTTTAATTGTATTTTCCTGAAATATAATATTATATTAAAACGAAGTAAAAAAAGAATAAAATATTAAAATGAAGGCCGTCGGTGAAGATGGCCTAAGCTTAGACATGCTCAAGATGGTGGCGGATTTCATTGCTCCTATCCTTTCAGACATCATTAACTTTTCCTTCTCATCTAGCTGTTTTCCTACATTGTGGAAACTTGCACATGTGCTCCCTCTCCCAAAATTTTCAAAACCTGCATCCTTTTCCGATTATCGTCCAATTTCTATTCTTCCTGTACTTTCCAAAATAATAGAGCACTTTGTCAATCAAAGGCTGTCTCGTTTTCTAAATACGCACAATCTCTTTAATCCCTTCCAATCCGGTTTCCGCCCCGGGCACAGTACCGTCACTGCTTTGGTCAAGGTCACCGATGACATTCGTTTAAATATAGAAAATAAACATCTGACTGTCCTGGTTTTGTTGGACTTCAGTAGTGCCTTCAATACAGTTGATTTCAATATTCTTCTCGGCATACTCAAAAATTTAACTTTTTCGTCATCGGCCCTTATGTGGTTTCAGTCATACCTCCTTGGAAGGCGCCAGCGCGTTAAGATGGATGATAATCATTCAGATTGGAATGCTCTCACTGCTGGTGTCCCTCAGGGAGGTGTGCTCTCTCCTCTTCTTTTTTCTATTTTTATTAATGGTATAACGACCTCTCTTCTCTCTTCTTACCATTTATACGCTGACGATTTGCAGATTTATGCGGGTGCTAGTTTTGATGACTTCCCTTCCCTGATTGACCTTATCAATGACGATCTTGCCACGATACAGAAGTGGGCCACTAATTTTGGATTAAAGGTCAATGCAAAGAAATCGCAGGCAATTGTTGTTGGAAGCCCGCACTACATCTCGAGGCTGTCTGACCTTGTGATTCCCAATTTGATGTTTGACGGTGCCATAATTCCTTTTTCCTCCACAGTTAAAAATTTGGGTGTCACAATGGATCAGACTCTTTCCTGGTCAACTCAGGTTACCGATGTCAGCCGCAAGCTCTTCGCTTCACTTCATTCTCTAAGGCGCCTGCAGAATTTTCTTCCTCAGCAAACCAAGATAACTTTAGCGCAATCTCTTCTCCTCCCTCTCATAGACTACGCTGACGTTGCATATATGGACCTCTCAGAACGGCTGCTCGATAAACTTGAGCGCCTCCAGAACGTGTGTATTCGGTACATTTTCGGTCTGCGGAAATATGATCATGTCTCCCACTTCCGTGCACAGCTAAACTGGTTACCAATTCGTTTTCGCCGAAATGTTCACGTCCTGTCGCTGCTTTTTAACACTATTTTTAATCCTCGTTCTCCCTCCTACCTTTCTGAGCGTTTTAGCTTCATGGCCACCGGCTCCCAAAACCGTTTGCGCTCAAAGGCCAATCTCACCCTCGCTTTCCCGTCTCACAAATCTAAATCCTATTCCAAATCCTTTTCTGTGCACTCTGTCAGGTTGTGGAATCGGCTACCAGCGGGTATTAGGCAATCACAATCGGTAGATTCCCGGTGTCCCCTTGTTTTACAGACAGAAAATTTACAGAATTTTGTTTCACAGAAAATGTTTCATATACTATTCGGTTCTAGTATTTTTGTTTCGAATATTTTTTTTTTAAAACTATTTATTTGAAAGAAACAAATTCCACAGAAAATCAATTCAATGAATTTTATAATTTAATTTTTTCATTAAACAAACCTATCAAACAATATAATTATTTTTTAACGATACCTTCTTTTACAGAATATTTTTTCATAGACCGTATCACTTCGTAGAATTTTCATTTTTTTTTAGAAATTAGATTTCTAAGTAATGAAAATTCTGCGAAGTAATACGTTCTATGAAATAATGTTCTGTAAAAGAAGAGGACACTAACGACAACAGTATACAAAGTCGTGGGAAACTCAATATTCTGTGAATAATTTTTGTGAAACACTATTTAATTCTACGAAATTACTATTTGGAGAGTAAGGGTACACCAATAATAACAAAATCAATTACAACATAATACAAATTATCTTTAAGTATAAGGGTTATAAGCTAAATACTACAGTATGATATAAATATGAGTGAGCGACCATGACCTCTCTGGGCAGAACCGACTTGAATAGGTTAGGTTAGAAGGCTAAGGCGGGAGCGAAGCGAAGCAAGCTCCCGCCTTGCCTTCGAGGTTATTTTTTTTTACATCTCTTGAATAAACTATGCGAAAAAAATTGCAATGAAAATACGAGAAAAAAATTACATGACATGAAATTCTAAACAACTTCTGTCTGTAAAATAACGTACACTGTAAAATGATTTTATAGTTCTTAAGTTATATATTAAATAAATAACATGAGAACAAAGAATATGTAATTTGCTATTATATGATATGAAAAAAGAAACATTGAAATTTATTTGAAATAAAAATTGATGATTTAAATGTCTTCAAAGTAATTATTCTATAAATTGACTATTCTATGAAATGATAATACGAGAAAAAATGTACAAGAAATGAAATTCTAAACAACTTCTGTCTGTAAAATAACGTACAACCGTAGATTCCCTGAAAGGCAAATTAAAAAAGTTCTGGCTTGACTCTATTTCCTAAATATTGTATCAATTATCCAAATGTTGATATATACATATATTTAGTATATGTAAGTTTAAGTATGTTTATTTATGTATATGTTTATCTTTCTATCTATTTATGTAAGTATTTGAATGTATTAGTTTTGTTTTTATTCTATGGTTCTTTTTTTTGTTTTTCTAGTCTTTTTGGTTAGTTTTTGTTTTTTGGGTGCTCTAAATAAATTTGTACACCTGTTTACTCGATGCACAACCTTTCACTTCTCTCAATCTCTCAAGGGTTAGCTGGAAGAGATCCCTTAAAGGGATAAGTTCGCCTTTGTACATCTTTTTATTTTTATTTTTTGTATTGTTTTGGTTTTTCTTTTGTACAATAAAGTGTTTACATACATACATACATACATACAATATAACATCTATTATTATTACTCTTTAGATACTTACGATTCTACGAGTGTATTTTATTTTGGTCTAGTATTTTTACTTTAACGCGGCCTTAATAAGGGTTAAACTAGTGCGAGTCATTATTATAAACAAAACGAACACACCGGTTTACTCTTGGGTAGTCAGGTAAAACCCCGACATGTTTAGGACTCATTAGGAGTCCTTGATCAGGTGAGTGTGTCTGTGTGTATGCATATAGGTACAGTCGACTGCAAAAATATATATTCTTTGCACCGTATTTCAGTAGAATACAGTGCAGATTCTGCACAAAATTATTCTGCACTGCAGAAGTTTTTAGATATTTGTGTAGGCCTCTGTACTATCCAGAAGTCGTCTATACTATGTAGATAAATGACGAACTTTACACCTACGATAAATTCATGCTAACTATAAAGCCCGTTAGAAAGAGTAGTGGAAATAGAGTATAACTTTATTTTTGCTTCGTTATGGTTATTCCTTGCTAATGGGTGAATCAACTTTTAAGGTACTCCCCAATTTTCGACATGTCTCACTATGTCACCTTAATTTGGTAGAATGCAATATTTTTTTTTGATGTGGTCAATATATTGAATAAATCAGACAATTAAACTTACTTTCTAGATGAAAATTTTAAAAATTCTTCTATGATTTACACAAATATATCAGGTAACGCAGGGGACGACGTTTTTGTATGAAAAACGTGCATTTTCCACTGCGTTACCATGTTTTTACAAAATTATAGAATTGGTTTATGATTATGAATAGTGAAATCCGAAAATCTGATTATCTAATTTTAACATGTGTAAACCATTATCAATCTCACATATTCTAGTAAGTTTTTATTAGCGTGTAGAAAAGGAGGACTTTAAAAGTTGATTCACCCTAATATTATAATTTGTTTTGTAGATGATGAAGTGAAAAGTCAAATGCGGGCTGCCGCCGTTGATATACTCAAGTTCGGCAAATTGGCCGAGGAGCAGCAGAAAACACAGGATTTACGGTCTCCCGTGCAGAAGTAGGTTCCGTTATTATTTATTTAATTATATAACTTGACTAAGATTTACCTTTTCAACGCTATTGTCGGATATTTCCGTCATGATAGACAGCGCAAAATAGACCTAAGTGTCTATGAGGCAAGGTTGACATTCGCTCTGGTTTTAAGCTGTCACTGGCGTGTGAGTGACGTCTTTTGTATTTGACATGTTGAAAAGAGTAATAAGTGTCGCATTCGGGTTTATAAAGTTTCGACCCAACTAATTAAATGTGTTTGTATCTCTTTTTTATTTGTGAGACGATGGCGGCATTGTATCTTTTTCTTTGATGGTAATTTTTTAGGACGCTGCTTAAATATATTAACAATTGTGTTATATTTTCTCGTAATTTTGGAGAAAAGCCCTACTAGTATAGTGTTTTTCTCCCGGTGGGGAAGGGCGGTTGCTAACTCATATTCGTCCCGCACCAACCCTTTCCCGGTCTCTGCAGGCAAAGTATAAGTATAGGACAAGTACTTGATCTTCAAACAAAGGTACATCTCGTGGCTTGCAAGTGTGTGTAACGCGTCCGTACAGCTGTGGGCGGCGCTAGCCACGCACACGAAACGATCTAGTGGTCCCACAGCAAGCCGCGCGCATGCAACCTGCGCGATGTTATACCTAACTTTGTTTGATGTTGATCTACTTTCCTGTACTTATACTTTGCTGAAGGTATACTGTACGTACCTGTCCATTACCAGGGACGGAAACATCCGTCCCCCCTTTCTATCCTCATTTTTAAAAACTGAAGAAATCTATGATTTTATATCTTCCCCGAAATTTTTATGACCCTTACAATTAAGGATTATTTATTTCTAATTTAAATATTGGAAAATCATATTTTTTTTAAAGCAAAGCACTTAATACCAGGGACCGGCTCGCTATTCCATTCAAGGGGTTTCGAACGTGTTTTTATAAGGGTTTTACTTAGAAAAGCCGTATCGCTTAAAAGCCGTTCGATTTGCTTTTAAAACCCGCTATCCCATTCAAGGGGATTCGAATGGGTTGTATAAGGGTTTTACTTAGAAAAGCCGTTCGATATGCTTTTGAAGCGCTATTTATAAGGGTTATTTCTGCTTTAGCTGTTAAGTTTTCCCTTATAGTGAATGGTTAGTTTAACAAATAACTTAGTCATATATTTCGTTCCAAGAGGTTATTCTTTTAGTGGGGTATTATATTGAGAGGTTAATGGGTGGCCGGGGCTGCTCAACACTCCC